>CM031943.1:18725563-18750563 GCA_018749465.1 Paracanthobrama guichenoti | reverse complement strand
TCATCTCGTGTTCGAGAGCCACCTATGGGAAGGGCATCTGTACCTGACCTCTGCAGAAGCATCCTGTTGCACCAAGTCTTGCTTGACAGACAAGAGTGCATGTGCTCAATGCCAGGTAAGGGATTTCCCCTTACCAGAGTGCATAAAGCACCTGCACGTGCTACCTTTCCCCAGTTAACATGTGCTTCTTGCGACCTCTGGATTATTTTTCTCGCAGCTCGTTTAATTTTTTTGGACTTTCACATTTTGTCTTCAGAAGGACATATCACTCAGATCAGCCTCTGCAGGGCGCTATCGTCTTGCTCACAATTCCAGCTGTGTCATCCTGCAAGCCGTGTACACTTGCACTTGGATTTTCTCCTTTTGTTCTCGCTCGTTTTCTGCCAGCCATCATTCCACAATGGCGCTCTCCAAATCTGTGGCTTTCTCCGGCGATAACTTGTTGCGTGCCTGCCTGACTGTGTGTGGCGTGCTCAATGCCGTTAGGGATTCACACCCTTTCTGCGTGGTCTGCATGGGACTCAAGCACGTGGAGGAAGATGTGGAATTCCCTGAAAATTGTAGCTACTGCCTGCTGCTCTCAAGAAGCTCCGGTGCTGCAGGCATAAAGTGTCTGCTACTCAAAGCATGGACTTGGAACAGTCTGACTCTGATGAGGGTAATGGCAGTGATATCGTGCACCCGGTGGGCTCCTGGGGAGTGCCAGCTTCAAGTTGGGCTGACCAAGCCGACTCCACCTTCCTTGAGGACATCTTAATGGGTGAACCCTCATTTGTAAATGACACAGACCTTCTCTGAGGTTTGGAGCCTGTGGAGCGCATTCTGTTGCTCCCCAGGCTCACGCACCTACTGCACTTAACCAGGCCATTCAGTATTGTGAGCTTGTCTCAATAATTAATTGCCAGGCTTACAAAGTGGTTAAAAATATGGTGGCCCACAGCATGGGTCCACCCCCCCGACATCGAGCCCCCCAATCTCCAAACATCTCAACCCTTCTCAAAGTGGGCTGCTAGCCCCTTTCAAGCCTGTTGGCTGCTAATACTGTGGGTGGGTGCTTGCATTCTCAAAACAAAACCGTTAGACCAGACTACCTAAAAAGTCAAGGGGGAACCCACTCTATGGAATTGATGCCTCCATGCTCAGGTAGTGAATCTGCTGTAGGGGAGATTTGGCCAGGCAACCGTTGTTTGCCTCATGTGAAAATGGCAATTGTCCTGTGATTTTCTTGCTACAGAATGAGGATGCCCCCTTTGCTGTATACGCACTGGCCCATCTGTGGCCTGACCTGATGATCTACACATTTCCTCCACCATTGCTTAATAATGCTGACTCTGGCCAGGGTCATTCCAAAGCACCATGGCTGGCTGAGATTGTCCCTCTTCTGTATGCCCAGCTCTGGGGTCCCTCCCATTATGAATGAACCTCCTGTCCCAAGAACAACCCTAACAGCCTAATGAATGTTAAAGTGGACACTATTCAGTTATTAAAAAGTAATTATGTGCTGAATCACACTTATATGATCATATTCCTATCATATTAGGAATATATAGGAAATATAGGAAAATATATAATAAATATATAGGAAAATGCATACATTTACTTTTAACAGCATATAACAGATGTTAGATCCCTCTATGTAATTTATTTTATCATTGTGAAAATTGTCTGCACAATAATGCAAGACAGTTTAATTTCAAAAGAGTATAACCAGTATCACTGACCCAGTATAGTATACGAATATAACCAGTATCTCAGCATTAGACTCGTTTTATTGCTGCTGCTGTTTTTCTTGCCAATTGTTGTATAATGAATGAGTGCATTGATGGTGTAGAAATGTCATAATATAGACAGCTTCTTTGATTGTAATCGCGAACAAAAGTTTTGTTGCATTGCAGTGCGCAGCTGGCTTGCACTTGCGTGTCGAATCAACCCGTTTGACTAACATAAACATGGACAGAGCAGTCCACATTCAGAAATATGTGAGAATGCGCTTCCTGTACACAGTTCACTGCGTGAGAGAGTGTGAGAGAGAACGATGTGCTCTTTGTGATATTATAGTCTGAAATAAATATTTCAAACTATTATTATTATTTCCCGCGGTATAAGCGCAGAGCTTACAGGAAAATTATGCACAATATTAGCTGAAATTCAGGCCTTGAAAATATCATCCTTGCATCGATACAGTATCCCCACGCAAAATATTGTGATACTATGCTGTATTGAATTTTTTTCCCTGCCCCTAATATGTACCTCTCTCAACACACACAATCAATATAAACCTAAATAGAAAGTGATTGATTAAATTCATTAATTCATACATCAGAGGATTACAACTGTAGCTACTCTTTCTGTCGAGTAGAGGTGTTTAACTGTGAGCATCTGAAATGTAACCTGTATTAATTGAGGTCTGTTTTCTCTCATCTCTAGTTTCCGTACCAACAAAAGTTTGGGCTACTCTGCACACTTTGTGGGCGGATGTCTGATTGTGACCTCTCTAAAATCCAAAGCCAAAGGCTTCCAGCACTGTGTGAAATATGACTTTAAGCCCCAGAAGGTTTGAATTACCGCAGCCTCTTTTTTTTTTTTTTTACTTTTTTTTTTTTTTTCTATCTTACCTGTTTTTACTTTTATCATATACACGTTCTAGTCTTTACCTCTACAATGTACAAGGATAGCAAAGTTGACATATAAGAAGAGTTTGTGCTGTGGCCATGTCTGAGGATTTGCAAGAAGAAACCAAATCCCTTCCCTGCTCAGATCCCATATGCCCCCTGAGGCGTTTTCAGCTAACACCTTAGACTAGAGCTGGACAACCATGGTGAAGGACGATCCAACAGTCATTTGCATTGCAAAAGATTCCATTTTGTTTATTTATATATATATAAGGAAGCAACGTCTGCTACTTATAGGGCTAATTTGACTGAAATTCATATTTCTACACTCAAGGTTTATAGGCTGTATTTAGTTTACAAAAAGGTTTATAGGCTGTATTTGGCCTATATTTAGAGTCCATTCCATTCCCTCTGGAGAGGTCTTACCTAAGGGGTAAGCATCTTTGTTGGCTTTTCAGAGGGTGTAAATGGACCACAGTCTTATAACTGTTGCAAATTTTGATGTTGAAGTTTTCCTGGGTTTTTCAAACTAGAGTTCAGGGACTCCCAGGTGACCACAAGTGGGTCCTAGAGAAAAAAAAAATTGTTAGGTCTCATTCTGATTTCATTCTATTTAATTTAATTTAATTATATTTCATACCATTTCATTTATTTTATTTAATAGTTTTATTATATATAAAAACATTATACTAAATAGATATATTTCTTGTTCCTCACAAGGATAATCATATTTTGGGGTCAATCATGCTCTCAAATCAAATTGTGATATTGATAATAAAATGAATAATGACATTCTTTTCTGTTTATGGTTGCTAATTTTGTTTGTTTATTGTACAGTGGTATATGGTGACCATAGTGCACATCTATAATCGCTGGAAGAACAGTGAAATCAGCTGCTATGTCAATGGAGAGTTGGCGTCGTATGGCGAGATCACCTGGTTTGTCAACACAAGCGATGTAAGTAGTTTCAGAAGGTTCTGTTATCTCTCATTGTTCTGGTTTTTAACAGCAATTAAGCTTGAGGCCCTGCTTTTTATTCCAGTAGTATTTCAGTTCAAAGCTTGTCAATATTTTGGCAGCTACAAACCCCAAAATGCCCACAAGCTTCAAAAGATGAAACAAAGTGGCCTGCATTTGTTAAACTTAAAAGTCCATTGTATATTCAAGCTGCTTTGACAGCTGAACAATAGCAAAAGCAGACATTTTTAAATACATTTGTTGAGATTAAATGTGGTGGCTCAGCCATGTGTTATTCTTTTTATCTACAGTGGGGTCCAGAATCTGAAGTCTTCTGTTTTTCATTAACATTCTATGATCAGCATAATAATTTGATTGTAAAGTTTGCCCACTGAGTGTGCATTACACGTAGGCTTTCCTTTTGAAAATATATATCAAAGATGGATATTATTACATTGAAACAGCACTGCTCAAGGTGATGTCAAAGTGATAGTCACTTTCTGTTTATAACATTTAAACAGCAGCATTTTTTTGTAACAGCAATTTGCTTGTTTTTATGTTGATTCACATGGGCTAACAAAATGATGCTGATATGGTTTATTGCTCTTATGCATGTGGACATACTAACACACATGGACATTGTCATTTGTGTAAAATGGGTCCTTCTGCAAAATAAAGACAGGAATAGATTATAATCAGAAAATTAAACACACTAGCTATGTGACTAAATAACATCAGGTATAAATTATTAATATATAAACAATTTTGCTCCAAAAATATTTAGGCTGAATTTAATGACACGTTTTACATTCCTGTTCAAAATATTGGGCTCAATAGAAATGAATCATTAGATATAAGGTGAGAGAATATTTCTATTTCAAATAAATGCTGTTCTTTTAAACTTTCTTTTCATGAAAGAATCAAGAAAAAACATTCCAAAAAAATAAGAAACTTATGTAAAGATTGGAGTAATGGCTGATTAAACTGTCTTTGCACAGATTTTAATTTTTTTTTTTTTTTTAAATATACTAAAATAGAAAGCAGTTAGTTTAAATTGTAATAATATTCTACATTTTTCTTAAATAAATGCAGCCTTGGTGAGAACAAGATACTTTTTTTCTTCTTTTTTGAAACATTACAAACTTTTGAAAAGTAGTGTACATATACACATAACATTGTGACATATTAATAAAAATGAATTTCTCTTGTTCTTCACAGACGTTCGACAAGTGTTTTCTGGGCTCATCAGAGACAGCAGACGCTAACCGTGTGTTCTGTGGTCAGATGGGGGCAGTGTATCTGTTCAGTGAAGCTCTCAGTGCTGCTCAGATATTGGCCATCTATCAGCTGGGGCCTGGATACAAGGTAGATCCTTTTCTCTGCCCAAATGCTGTCTACTATGGATTTTTGAAGTTGAAGTTTTGAAGTCTTAATAATGTAATAATGTAGTCAAATCACATACACACACATGTACAGATATATCTATACGTTAGGTTTTAAAGGTTGAATACAGCCAAATAGACCTGCTGCTGTTTTACTCACTCATCTTAATTTCTTTTTTTTTATTACTGATTTGATTTGACTTGAATAACTGTGAAAAAGTGAATAACATTGTTTTAATTTAATTGGTTAATATTTTAGCAATAATTTCGAAATAATATAAAGTCAATATACAGCACAAGATTGATATGTATTTTATTTTTAGTATATTTTAAGATTGTCTTAATTAAATAGAAATAGTTTAAAATTATTATTTAGGTAAATGGAGTGTGCTAAGCATATTAGTTTTTTCGCTGGAATTGATATTGAGAGTCATATATTTCACTAGTTGTGTGGTATTGAATACTAAATGTCATTTTTCAATTTGCCCTTTAATGATAATTGACTGGAACATTGTGGGCAGCTTTATCATTCACATCATCTCTCAGTCTGTCTGTTGCACTTAAACACTTATGCTTTTATCAAGTGTTCTGATGAAGCAGATTTAATTTCATGTTTTTCTCACACACACACGCATGCGCACGCGCACACAGATTGTACAGCATACACAGCTCTGCTTTAAGCATCTCTCTCTGATTGATCCAGGGCACTTTTAAGCACAAGGCAGAGAGTGACCTGCTGTTTGCAGAACATCACAAGATGCTGCTGTATGACGGAAAACTGTCTGCCAGTATCGCCTTCACCTATAATCCCAGAGCCACTGACGCTCAGCTCTGTCTGGAGTCCTCCCCCAAGGACAATGCCTCCATCTTCGTGCACTCACCACACGCCCTCATGCTGCAGGTATGCTTTTTCTCTTCGTCTCTTCATCACTCCTGGTTCACCAGCCCTGCACAGCTGCCTGAGGAGACCTGCCCTGCCAGGTGGACTGCTGTCTGTGGGCGAATGAAACTAGCTAATCATCATTCGTTAACATAATTAACAATATGAGCATTTTATCATCTCACTCAGCAAAATACGGCCCACACCTGTGCTGCATCCAGCACTCCATGAGTTCTAAAGCACTTAATCTAATCTGGTCTTCGTTGTTATCAAGGGAGGCTGCCAGCTTTTTAACGTTCATTTATTTATAAAATATACATTTTTGACAACTTATGTACACTCAACGGCTAGAGAATACCCATAATACACTGTGAGAGTCGCACGCTGAATGAATTCCCGCATCTCACCAGGAGATGGCACCCACAGTTGAATCATCCATCCATTCATTTTCCAAACCGCGCTGATCCAGCGTTATATCATATAGGTATAAGTTCCTGTTTTAAACTGATTATTAAATTGTTTAATTGCAGTTTATACATGCTAGTTTCAGTGACAGATTTCAAGATAAATCTTTTCTTTACTACTGGATGTGCCAGTTTGCTACATTTCAAATAATTATTAAACATCTAGTAGAAACTATGCAAAAGCAGCAGGCCTTCCTGTGCACTCAGTGTCCGAATTCACTCACTCGTTTTCATTCACTCCTCTAGTGGACTATATTAGTGGAGTAATGTAGGTGTAGGTGAGTAGTGAATGAGGGTATAGGGGGCGATTTCGAACACAGCAAGAGTTTTGGGCCAGTTTATAAAAGTGTTTCTATGGCTTTGTTAGTCTTGTACAATAATAAACGATATCAAGTCTATTAAACACATCAAAACTCCACAAAGCACAAGCATTTCGGTGAGAACACTCGTCACGGTCTACGGGATATAAATTAAGCCTTTAAATAAAAGGGTTATTGAGCTGTTTACCCTGTTATCAAAAATAAAATAAAAATAAATACAAATGAGCACAGAAAAACCTACATATCTTACACAACCCTGAAGATGGACTTGCACTCAGGAGTAGAATGGACAAATTCTTTCTATGCACACTGCAACAGTCAAAATATGACGTCACACTCTGCATGTATATTTCAAAAAACATAAATGAACATATAAATAACACTTTTTTTAATAGCCCACTTAAATTGTTTATTACAAATAAATTACTAAATGCTAAAAATGAATAAATGTAAATGAACAAAAATTTGCGTTGCATACCTTACTACTTATGCCCCTGTTGTAAAAAACATTTGCAGAACAAATCTAAACTAAAAAAATCCTTGGACTTGATAATCTAATAATAGGATAAATTCTTTAAAATGAACAATGGGAGCAATAATTTAGCAATAATAATAATAATAATTTTTCAATTCATAAAGGCATCTTCACATGCTGAACAGATGAAGTAGTTCTCTCTATGACAATTTTATGGATGTGCCACCCTGTGTCATCTGGGAGAGCACTAGTCTGATTAGATCCACATTAAGAAGGACCTCACAGCTGTCTTTCTGTATGTAATTATACCCCTCCTCATCATGCCTACGGAGCACAGATTTAGGAAATAACCATCACATTCAGGAATAGTTGTTGCAGAATAATAGGGAGATTACATTTATATGAATTGTGTTAATTGGAGAGTCTCTGTGTTACACAACATAATGACATAATTCAATTTAAATTGACACAGCATATCTAACATCAAGCCTTTCTATGTCTCAGGATGTTAAAGCTGTGGTGACGCACTCGGTCCAGAGTGCCATCCATTCTATAGGAGGAGTTCAGGTCCTTTTCCCCCTGTTTGCACAGCTGGATTTCCTCCAGCACAGCGGTGACGAGCTGGACACCTCCGTCTGGTGAGAACACATCAAGTCTGCCTGGGGGCAGAATGAAAATTAGTAAAGGGATTCTCTCCTAGAGTTGTTAAATCCAATTGACACATAACGGCACCTTTTTTTTTTCTCAGGGTACACAAATCATTAGTCTGTTTTAGGCTCTAGGGTTTAGTGCTCAAGGGGCCAGTGCTCAATGTTATTTAATGTTATTTTTGTGGACATGCCATATAGCAGCCAATACAAAGTTAAACCACGATTAGCTGTAGTACTAACAGTCTTAAATAGTGTTTCTGCTCCACATTATCAAAATGACTGATGACAATAGCTATATATATATTATATATAGCTCACCATTATGTGTTTCAAAAGCTGTGTGACCCATCCCCACAATTTTGTAGAATGCCCAAGACAATTAGCCGGACATCTTCTGTTCTCTTACATTGATTCTAACTTGATGCATCAAGATGCAGGAAAACCAAAGGTGTTTTTCATCTAGACTTCAATAATGAAATGCCAGGTTTGAATGGGTTCAAACTTAAGATTTCAGTCTGTTCATCACACAAAGCTGTCATGTGGCATCAGAAGTCTTGTTGGACATTTATGGTGCTTTTTTTGGATTTTGACAGTCCCTGGTCACTGTCTTTTCTTAATTGTATGGAAAAGATCAACTTGGACATTCTTCAAATGATCTGTTTTGTGTTTTGTCATAAGGGTTTTGAAAGTGAGTAAATGGTAACAGAATTTCAGTATCCTTTAATTCTTGGTACTAGATCAGGACTATATGTTATCTGACTTTATATTGTTAGTTTTGGTTGTCTTTCTCTACTGAATCTCACCCTTCAATTTTATTTTTGTCAGTTGCACACTACTGTCGTTTGTGATGGAGCTGTTGAAGGGCTCTGTAGCTATGCAAGAGCAGGTGCTGGCCTGCAAGGGCTTTCTCGTCATTGGTTACTCACTGGAGAAGGTGAGTGCTGAACATGAACTTAAATATCACTTTGTGCATTGAATACGTGAACAAGCATCCAACGGAACTTTGATCAATAGCCTTTTATAAATTTAAAAATGTAAATCTTGCTAATATTGAAACAAGACAAGAGGAGAAAAGGTCTTCTTTAATGTTTGAAGTAAGCTTATAATCTTAAAATGGATGCAAGGGAGTCCTTATTAAAACATACTAGCATTTGCCTGCAGAAGTTGCTGGGTGGAAAAAAGTGCAATGCTTAAGAATACTTATTACCGTACTGAAATTCACACTGTCATATGTTTTAAAACCAAGAGAAACACTTTAATTGCTCAACCTGTCTTTTGCCTTTACATACACCCTGTTTCTCTTTGTTTTTAAAGTCTTTCTCTCCTTTACTCTGTACAAAAAGCTTTACTCTCGCTTTTTCTTGTCCGTTAACATGTTACTCATATATCAGCATACAGTCAAATTAATTGTGAAGGTCTCATCTGGCCTCAGGGCCACAGTGGTCTTAAAACAATAAAAAAAGAATACATGTAAGACTAAAACCGGATTTAGTCTGTATCTGAAGGCCTTAAAATGTGAAAATATTTAAAGATTTGAAATGGTCAAGCTGCTTTTGGAACATTAGAAACTCAATATACAAATTTAAAATAAGTTCTAAATCCAGTGAAAGTCTAAAATGATCTCGGAATGATGGGGCGGCTGTCAAGCTGACCAACACATCCCATACTGTACAGCGGACAATTCAAATTGAGTCATGTAACTTTTTTATGTTTGGGTGACTACATTTTAGTTTGATGAATAGGCTGCAATGCCAAGTAAGTAATGTTAGAGCTAATATGTTTTTTGTGCTTTGTATGCTTGACATTAATTGTATTATATTTTGCTTTAAGTCACAGCATGTTTATGATAAATAAAATGCAATATGTGTGTGTGTGTGTGTGTGTGTGTGTGTATGTATATATATATATATATATATATATATATATATATATATATATATATATATATATATATATATATATATATATATATATATATATATATATATATATATATATTATAAGTTTATTAACTTAGTTTTATTGATATTTGATTTGATGTTTGTATTTTCTTCTCAGTCTTCCAAAGTACATGTGACACGATCTGTGCTGGACATCGTCCTCGCCTTTGCCCGTTACCTTAGCAACCTTCCTACTGGTGTTTTGCTCTTGAAACAGCTGTGTGACCACATCCTCTTCAACCCTGCCATCTGGATTCATGCCCCAGCTAAGGTGTCTTATACAGACATTTACATAAACTGATGCTGTTGCATCATGCTAGCTTAATAGTTTACCAATTCTGTGTTTTCTCAAATGTGACTTTTCACTGTTGCTTGAAATTGATTTGCTGCCCCCAACAGGTACAGCTGGTTCTCTACACCTACCTGGCCACAGAATTCATTAGCACTGTCAATATATACAATGCCATCCGCAGAGTTGGAACTGTACTCCAGGTTATGCACACACTCAAGTATTTCTACTGGGTTGTAAACCCACTGGACCGCAGCGGAATCACGCCCAAGGGCCTCGGTAAGAGAGCAGAACTAAACCAACTTCTCAACACGTGCTGAGACTAGTGAATAAGGGTCAAAAAAGGTCCATGTGTAGCTACAATGGTGTCCAAAAGTTTGAGAACAATAATATTTTAATACAATTTATTTTTGTTACAAATTATGTTATCAGCATAATATTTTTTCATGTTTAAATTAGATTTTAAAATTCCAGATTTTTTTGTGGTCTCAAACATTTGAGCCCTGCTATATAAAGTATCAATAATCGCTCATCTGTCTTGATAATGCAGAATGTTCCCAAATAAAAAGGGCACTGCAGATTTGCACTAAAGATGCTGTGGGAAAACATCCCATCCCACTATAACAGAGCAATTTGTCTTTCAGTGTGATTTCCACAGTAGACCACTTCCTCGCTTGTCTCATTCAAATCTCATTAAACAGAATCAAAGTTACAATAAATGAATGAAATATTCTCTTCCTTTTGTTTACACCAAGATATAAAGGAAACTAATCTAAAATGGTGGTTCTAAACTGATTTCCTTTTGGACCCAGAAAAAAAACAACACAATGAAAAGCATTAGTATAATCACCAATTGCATAGGCCTGTGGAAGATTACATTTGATTTGATATTACATGACCTTTTGTTTGGTTGATATCCTGTATCTGTTTGTGTTCAGATGGGCCAAGACCCAATCAAAAGGAGATTCACTCACTCCGAGCTTTCCTGCTGCTGTTTGTCAAACAGCTTATCATGAAGGTACAGTAGAGTGGCCATAAAATAAATCTGAATAATAATCTGAATTAATCAACTCCATCTTGAGGAGTGCAGTACAGGTAATGCTTGTGTGTCCTGTGAATGTAGGATCATGGCGTAAAGGAAGACGAACTGCAGAGTATTCTCAACTACCTGCTCACAATGCACGAGGTACTCTAATGCACCTACTGTAATTTCAGACACTCTTTTAAACCAGTATCAGCTGTCTTACCGCTTTCAATTATGTGGCTAAATCAATGCAGATTAGAATGCTGTCTTTTTTTTTTTGTTACACTATACATTCTGTGTTGTAACTGCCACCAGATGGCGCTTGGTACCCACAGCCGTCTCTCTTGTGCATAACTGTAATATGCAATTTAAAAAATAAATTGCAGTTTACCATTGTGCCACTTCCCACAATATACTCATGAAAATTTCTTTTCTTTTATGTACA
Source organism: Paracanthobrama guichenoti (assembly GCA_018749465.1). Lineage (NCBI taxonomy): Eukaryota > Metazoa > Chordata > Actinopteri > Cypriniformes > Gobionidae > Paracanthobrama > Paracanthobrama guichenoti. The sequence continues at coordinate 18,739,125 of CM031943.1, read as the reverse complement.
GGATAATATGTTTGCTTTTTGCAGGAAGTTTTGCCATTTACTCCCTAATAATGTCCTGTCATAGATGCGTATGTGATGAATTCTAATGTTAATTAGTTAATGCAGGCACAACTTACAATATATTAACTAGATGGTAACTTACAATGTACAATGCCCTACTTTACACCTCTGCTACAATCATCTGCATTTTAAATCATAGATCACAGAGTGTGTCTTGAATGACCCGTCTCTGACATGTAATGCTTATTTATTGTAATTTTTTCCCCAGGATGATAATCTGATGGATGTTCTCCAGCTTCTGGTGGCACTGATGTCTGAGCATCCTGGCTCAATGGTTCAAGCTTTCGATCAACGGAATGGAATACGGTGAGAACCGTGGTTGCCCCTTGCAGGAAGACATTACATTCTTAAACCCACATTTTTATTAAAAACTATAAATGAAACTGAAAAAAATACCTGACAGATGAATTTGAATTCTTCTCTGTGGAATAATGCGAGGCCACAATTCCTCATTCTTAGCAGAGACATCGGAGTCCTTCTCAACAAAACCTATAAAACACTTTCATAGGTTCATCTGATACCTATGCTGCTGTACTGAGCGCTCATACGGGCTACTAAAATGGAGGCATTTACATTTCCAAAGCCTTTATAGACATGCTAGTTCCACTGACAGCCATGGGGTTAAATGTGCACGCTAGCGGGGGGGCATCTGGACAGCTCGTCACGATAAAACAGAGGGCCTCACTTTCATTTTAGATCTGACAACCTTATTCAAATCACACTTCCATCAGATCCTACTCCAGAAGGACATAGGCAGATTCATTTTAATATGTAGACAGTATAATGGTCTCGGTTACATATGAATGTACCCGTCAGCTCTTGTGAGATCTGTGTACACACCAGACTGTGTCGCTGGTAATTTCCTTTTGTCAGAACGAAACATTGAAAACAAAATTCTTCAGGCTGTTTCAACACCATATTTAAGCCTGACTCTGATGGAATATACTTTTTAAATATATATATAAACTAATATGTTTGTTTTGAACTCAATCAGTTTATTTTTATTTATGTAAATGTTTATTTATGTTTTTAGTCTGAAAAGTTGAAAACTTTTTTTTTTTTTATAACTTTCTCTCTTACATTTATTTTGCATACATAATTCTTGGCAACAATTTTAACGCTTTTTCTCTTCTGTGAATAACACAGGGTCATCTTCAAGCTGCTCGCATCCAAAAGTGAAGGGATTCGTGTGCAGGCACTCAAAGTCTTGGGCTACTTTCTCAAATTTTTGTCACCAAAGTGAGTTACTACTTTGTTATTTGGAATTAAGGCTTGTAATAATACTGTTAATCATATTAGTAACAATAACATGTTAACCCTGTTTTTAATATGTGATACATATACACGATTCACTCCGACTGTTTATTTTACAAAATGAGTCTGTAGTGGATGGTCTAGCTATAAATATTTAGCAGAAATAAGCTCCCAGCATACCATCAAGTTAGTTGAAGGCTGATTTTTTTTTTTTCTTAAAATGAACGATTTAAAATAAGCAACTAGGTCTTTTCCCAGAGTGAATTGAGCTAGGTTATTTTGATAACAAATTACCCTCACTCCGCTATTAATTCATACAGCATGGAAATATTTATGCGCTAATGTAGTCAAAGTCTGTAATTGTGTGTGAGTATTTTTCCAAATGCAGTTTCTGTGGTGATAGATAAAGCTCACTTTCATTTATAATCCCACTTGCTTTGTGAGTTTCCCCCAGAAGGAATCTGACCGCCAAGTGCTTTTAAAATAGATGCAGCTTCATTCCGTGACTACAAAGATATTTTTCAGAAGCTCTGGGCTGCAGTTATGCCCTGTTGGGGTCCTGGCTGTATTTGAAGTAGATCATAGCATGGGCTTGGTGCTGACGTTTTGGATGCCATGTGTTTCAGGACAAAGTCAGAGGTCATGCTGGCTCACGGCCTGTTCTCTCTGCTCACCGAACGATTGATGCTCCACTCGAACCAGGTCACAGTTACAACATACAACGTGCTCTTTGAGGTCAGTCTCCTACATTGATACAATTTTTTTAATGGCTGCTTGTAGCACTTTGTTTTTGACCATAGCGTTATGCAAACGTCAGCCACATTTTTAAGGTAAGATCAAGCCAGACACAGTCAAATCTGGCTCCATCAATCAAATTCCCCCTCTCTTTTGTGGTAACCCCGTTTTTCCCCACCATTTTAAATTAAAAATTATCTGTACTTTGTCAATTAGTGAAGATTTTTCACAGAGAATTTTTACTGGGCTAGTATCTTGAATTCAGATATATAAGATAAATTATTCAGTAGTATAATATTTGTTTTTGTTTTTGTACAGGGATAATGAATAGTCTCAGCTAAAAGCTAAACTTCAACCGTAGTCCCTAGGCGATAGTTACAACAGTACCTATAGAGCAGTGTGCATTCACTATTACATATTACATACATGCAAAGTTCTACAAAAGTTAAAAAGACTAAATAATCAATAAGGATATCATATACAGGCACATTTACATTTGAATCAACATATTTAACAGCCTCCCTCTCCTTAACTCTTTAACATCAGCAAATTACACTGTCTAATGCTTACATGGCTGTTTTTCCATTTTTACACATTTGTAAGGTGCCACATTCTTTAATGGCAGATGGCAGAGAGTACCAGCAGTCAACTGCTTTAACTGAAAAAGCTGACCTGACAAATGTTGTTGACCTATATTTAATATAACACACCTCTAGTTGCTGATCATTTATCATTTTAGTTGATTTATTTACTTTGTTATGGATTTTCTTTCTTTATGTTGTCACCTGATCATTGTAAAAAAGTTTTTGTGCTGTACTATAAGTGACTAACCAGAACATTCTCACCAGATTCTTACGGAGCAGATCTGTACTCAGGTCATTCACAAACAACACCCAGACCCTGACTCCACTGTGAAGATTCAAAACCCACGTAAGTTAATATGAAACTCAATCCCTTTGCCTGTAGCACCAGTGATTCAATCAGTGCATATGCACTCTGTATAAATAGCTGTAAATAGACTAATTTTTACTTTTAAATAAAACTTTTTTTTTTTGTATTGAATAAAATTAATAGACATTTTTATTTATATAAGGACTTTTTTTAGCTACATAATGGACAATTATTATAAAAAAATCCCCTATTTTTTTCTTATTAACATTCACATTTATTTACACTACTTTCATGTTGTACTGCAGTTTTACCTGCATTTCTCAGAGATGGAACACACAAAACAATATTTGCAGTAATCACCATATTCAGAGATACAGTCGGGTCAACATAATGCTAACGCATTCTACACCATCTCTTGTGTGTCTGGAAAATGTCCATATACGTAAAAGACAGCAAGATCACAAGCAAAAGCTGCCTCCTATTGTAACATGGCTTAAATCGGCTTATTTTTACTCATGATTTACAATAATAGTATTAAGCGAGTCTCATTTCATATTTTTATGCCTGCTGCGGTGCAAATCAAACAGTCACTGGTTTTTCCTTGTGTCTAATGGTGAAGTATACAGTTACCTCAGACAAATGGAGCTCATTTGATTGTCACCATTACTCAGATGATAAACACATTAAAAAGTAATTAACTTCCCATTGCAGCTATAGTATAGAATTTTCACTGCATCGGTTTCATTCGGAACCAGCTAGTTTCTCAATATTAGATGGCTGAATTCTCTCTTATAATGAGATGCCTTATTTTCCAGCCTCAGTTTATGCTCAATTTTGCATGCGTCTCCTTTAAATCCAGTACAGGGTTAGGCAGTAATCAGATGCTCTGGTTTTAATGTAAAAAGTGAAACTAATATTGTATACTGATCCGTATCGGGCCTTTCCCTAATGAAGCTTAATTCTGAGGTACTGGAGGCAGCTGATTAGAGCTGTATTTACATGGAGATGTGACCATGTACACAAACCACTTGCCAGTCAGAAGAATGACAGTGAATCACAGATCCTGGGTCGGTTCTAGAGCGTTCAGATGGAGATTGTAGACCAACAGAGTCTGATTCAAGGCCATCTCATAGATGATCTGAGAGCAGGCACAGCAGAGTTTCAGCTTTCTTCTGTCTCTACTTGATTTGATCTGTGTTGAAGCCTCTAAATGGCCCTGATTGCAGTCTTTAGCAATGTCAGACCCAATCAAACAAACTGAGGAAGCAAAAGTTTCTTTTAAATTAAACTCCGGGACAAACCAGGACCAAATGGTGATTGGAGAGTGAAAAAAACAGAAAAGTGCAGAGATACATGCAAAGGTAATTTTCTACTGGTAAGGTTCAGTGACTCTAATTTGAGTGAGTAAGGCGTAGAAACAACACAATTCTGCTGGAACGAGTGAGAGCATTGGTTACAGATGCTGTCGTGCTCTAAACTCCCTGTGACGGCTGAAACTTGAGCTGCTCTTCTCAACTTAATGCATGCTGACATTGTCTAGATAATTCATCTAAACAACCAATCTTTCCAGTTTAAGCTAACGCTCAGTTCCAGGAAGCCACGACTTTAGCTGCAGAGCTTAGACAATACTGACCTTATAATGTTGAGCATACTTTTACTCCCTCGTTCTCACTATATGCAAAAGTGTTAAATACTAGTGCAAAAATATGTCTGTTTTGAGGGGTGCAATTTTTTTTTATCCCCCTTTTTCTTATTTTTAACTTATTTTTTTAATTTTTTTACCAATTTATTTAAATGTAATTAAAATATATAATAACTAACATTTACACTTCCTTTCAAAAGTTTGGAGTCAGTAAGATTTTTAACATTTGTCTCTTCCCAGGCTGCATTTATTTGATACAGTAAAACATGTTATGAAGTATTATTATTATAATTTAAAATAACTTAATATATACTGTAGTTTAAAATGTAATTTATTCCTGTGATGGCAAAGCTGAATTTTCAGCGTCATTATGTCAGTCTTCAGTATCACATGAACTTTCAGAAATCATTCTAATATGCTTATTTGGTGCTCAAAAACATTTCTAATTATTATTAATTTTGAAATGCTTACTATGTTTGTGGCTAATTGTTTTCAGGATTCTTTTAATAGAATAGAACAATCAAAAGAACAGCTTTTGTTTGAAATTGAAATCTTTTGTAACATTATTAATGTCTTTTATTGTCACTTTTGATCAATTTAATGCATTCTTGTTGAATAAAAAGATTCAATAAATCTCACTGACCCCAAAACTTTAAATGGTAGTGTACATTTTTTTTTTCAAACTAGGCATTGATACAGTGTCAAATGGTACATTCATGTGTATTAAAGGTAGATATTTTTTCCCATCAGAGATCCTAAAAGTGATAGCTGCTCTTTTAAAGAATGCTCCTCAAGGAGCAGAAAGCATGGAAGTACGGCGTATCTTTCTCTCAGACATGATCAAACTCTTCAACAACAGCCGAGAGAACCGCAGGTGGGGACTGTTGAAACACACACACACACACACACACACACACACACACACACACACACACACACACACACACACACACACACACACACACACACACACACACACTGTGTCCATTGCTCATCATGAGTTTTTTTCTAAAAAGAGTAAATGATTATTTATTTTTTTACGCACTCATTCTTTTCTGTAGGAGTCTGTTGCAGTGCTCAGTGTGGCAGGAGTGGATGCTGTCTCTGTGCTTTATTAACCCTAAGAACAGTGAGGAGCAGAAGATCACAGAGATGGTGTACGCCATTTTTCGCATCCTTCTTTATCACGCCATTAAGTACGAGTGGGGCGGCTGGCGTGTGTGGGTGGACACGCTCTCCATCACACACTCCAAGGTCAGAACCCAAATGCACACACAAAACAACACACTGATGAATGTAATCGCTACACGTTAATTGCAGTCATGAGTATTCACACAACTTAAAAAAGCTTGGCAATCTTTCATACAATATGGGAAAGGATTTATGTCTTTAAAAATATTTCCCTAATTTCATTTAATCAAATTGACCCCATTTTGCACTTCTGACAAAACAAACATTGTGAAATCAGTGATTAAATAGTGTATAAACCTCTTATTTTTGAAGTAACACTCTCCAGTAGCTTCACCAACAAATAAAGGGTTTTTTCTGCCTCCCTTGCCTCCCATTTGTGTTAACTGCGTTCCTAAAGAGTGGCTTTCGTTCTTCATGACACCTGCTGTGTGTACTGGAGATTTGTTTACTAATGGCTAAAAAATGACTAATAATAAATATTATCATCATAATGGACATTATTATTACTATTATTACCAAACAATAGCTAATAGCATTAACAAACATATTTCTTCAAATTTCATATGCACTACAGTTTAAAAGATTGTTTTATGTTTTTGAAGGAAGCCTCTTTTGCTCACCCAGGCTGCATTTATTTGATCAAAAGTACTGTAAAATCAGTAATGTTGTGAAGTATTATTATAATTTAAAAGAACTGTTTCCTATAGTAATTTATTCCTGTGATGGCATAGCTGAATTTTTAGTCTTCAGTGTCACATGATCCTTCAGAAAGCAATATGCTGATTTTGTGCTCAAGTAACATTTATCATTATTATCAATGTTGAAAACAGTTGTGCTTAATATTTTTTGTGGAAACAGTTATACTTTTTTCAGGATTGATAAATAGAAAGTTAAAGATAAAAATGGTCAAATAGTATTTTAGTGTCCTTGTTACATGTACTTACTGTAGTAATGACAGCAAATTATGCATAGTTACATGCAACTAACCTAAACCAAGCCTTAACCTAACCCTAATTATATAGCAAGTACATGTTGTTAAGTAATATTATTCAGTACTTAAATGTATAGTTACACTGTAACAAGGACACCTTAAAATAGTGTAACCGAAACATAATGATATAAACGCCTTTACTATCAATTTTGTTCAGTTGCATTCATCCTTGCAAATAAAATAGTATTAATTAATTTCATAAAACATAACTTACTGACCCCAAACTTTTGGTAGTGTGCAAATTTTAACAGATAGTTGAATATAAACAGAGATATTATAGTATTGGTTGCTTGTTGATAGTGTAGTGTTCTAAATGCCTTTAATCCAGAAACCATGCTGACATAAAATTGAAATGATGTCAAAAGTGAGGACTTTGCCACCTCCTTTCAAAAGTCTGATTTACACCTATTATTCTTTTGCTTTTCTCTCTCTGGCGTCTCTTGCCATAACTCTGTCTCTCTTCCTTACTTCAGCTCTGACTGTATTCTTGTATTTGGTTCCTTCTCTCATTGCCTCTTTCTCTCCTGCGCTCAGACTCTCTCAGCATGAATCCACTGGCTTCTCATGCAGAAACCTGGCTGTTATTGCACTCTATAATCAACTAGACTTCTCAGATTAGAATCTGTATTTTCCTCCACTGCCAAATCCCCTGTTCATTCTTATATTTACAGATTGAATTGCCTCCTTAATGTTTTTGAGAGCTCTCAGTTTTCTGAGCTTTCTAGCTTTAGAAATGTCTATTTTAAGATGCTCTATTGATATTGTAATATGGACACGGTTCCAAGCGTAGTGAAGTCATTTGGTGTCAGACTGTGGTTTTGGGCACTCCTCCATTTATGCACTCTGTTTGTGTTCTTGTCACTGGCCACTTGGGGGCGCAGCTGTGCTATGCAGTGAGATGTGTAAGTAAAAGGTGATCTGTAGTGCTCAGTGCTTATTCATCGGAATATGCAGCCTTATTATAGCCTCAGAATGGTCAGAATGCTCAAATAAATATTTTGAAATGTGTCTTGATAGCACTGCAGAGCCACAGTGGTTAAAGGGAATTTTCAGGGTAATCAATACAAATTATATACAATGAACTATAAATCAGAGATGCCCAAAGCAGGCCCCGCAAGGTAAAATATGCCCTGCTATGTCGTATCTTCATTGCTATTTTATCTTTTTTTTTTTTTTGCTGTATTTTTGCATTAAAATGTAGAGAATATAAGTGAATTAAAGTATATACATTTTAATTTAATGTTGTTAGATTTTTTGCCCATCATATTAAAAAGTTTGGACACCTCTGCTATAAATGGTTTATTGACAGTAGTCTCTGTGTATTAAACACTCATAAATATTATAGAAGTAATTTTATGTATTAAAGTTTTTATTGTAAAACTTTATAGTTGAGAAAGATGCACTTACACAGGAAACAAAAACATTATTATTTAGGATGACTTATATTTTCAGTGATATTTCATAAAAAAATGTGTGATGTGCAAATTGGTTGCTTTGTAAATAGTCTTAAATTTCTCATAATTGATTTAGTAATATATTTAGGATATTACAACTCATCTATTTGTAATTTATTCATTTCATATAAAACAGTGCTAAAAATAAAACAACCAGGTTGATTACTTTTATGTTTATTCATTTCATATCCATAATGACATACACATGAGAATAATACCAGCGTAAGTGATTTAATTCAAAGGTAAGAAAAAAATAACAGTAAAAAAATAAAAAAAGATGATGATAGTAATGCATGTAGAGATAACTAACATTAAAATGAAGTTTATTCTTCTCACTCACACCCTGCAGTTAATTGTCACATACATGATGCACAGTAAAATAAAATGTAATCTGTGAGTGGATTGAGCGGTGTTAAAGGATTGCAGCGTGCTTTGCTTACACTCTTTTTTTATGCATACACATTTTATCTGAGTCTGCTTGCATTCCTAAAGTAGCTCACTGCTGAGGCAAGTGCACACAAATTGATCATTCCCCTTCCTAAGGGTCAAGCCTGTAATTGCTTTTTTGCGCTATAATTGCACAAGATTAATGCAGGTAAGGTCCTGTTCTGTTTACAGCGTCTCTGCTCTGATCTAAAAACAGAAAAGGGGGTCGTGTGTATGAACTGGAAAGGTGCAGCAGTGCAGAGCTAGAGAGATACATGCATCTGCTGAGGGAAAAAAATCTAAAGAAACTCAATTGCAATTTTATTGTCCGGTGTGATAGATTTCCTGCCAACTCTGGAGTAGGAGAGCTGTTTGTCACTGTAGCTCTCCCTTTCAGCTGCAGGGGCTGTGTGTGTGTGTGTGTGTGTGTGTGTGTGTGTGTGTGTGTCTGTGTGTGTGTGTGTGTGTGTGTGTGTGTGTGAGAGAGAGAGTGTGTGAGTGTGTGGGGGGTGTGTGAGAGAGAGAGAGACAGAGAGAGAGAGAGAGAGAGAGACAGAGACATTGTGTGTGAAATAGAAAGCGTGTGTGTTTGCATATTAGAGTTGTATATGTGAATGTGTGCTTTTCAGGTTGTAGTATACAAGATCTCCAGATCCCCATGTTTGAACACATTTAATATTCATCTCAAATGGCCTTGGCAATCATTAGGACAAGTCCTCATAAATTCAACCAGCCTTTTGGGAACCCCTGGTAAATAAATACATGCTCTTGGGCAGACATAGGCCTACATTTAGACAAGGATGCAAAGTTTTGTTTTCAAATTTATTCAATTGTTTTCCAGCTCACTATAGAATGCCATCTGTCATTGAGTGATTTTTTTTTTTTTTTTTTTTTGTAACTTAAACATTTCATATTTCTTAAATATATAATTTAAGCCCATTGAGTTATATAATTAAATATAGTGTGTATATGTGTGTGTGTGTATGTGTATGTATATATATATATATATATATATATATATATATATATATATATATATATATATATATATATATATATATATATATATATATATATATATATATATATATATATATATGTGTGTGTGTGTTTTGTAACAAACTGTAATGAAGTCTCTATATACACTCACCTAAAGGATTATTAGGAACACCATACTAATACTGTGTTTGACCCCCTTTCGCCTTCAGAACTGCCTTAATTCTGCGTGGCATTGATTCAACAAGGTGCTGAAAGCATTCTTTAGAAATGTTGGCCCATATTGATAGGATAGCATCTTGCAGTTGATGGAGATTTGTGGGATGCACATCCAGGGCACGAAGCTCCCGTTCCACCACATCCCAAAGATGCTCTATTGGGTTGAGATCTGGGGACTGTGGGGGCCATTTTAGTACAGTGTACTCATTGTCATCTTCAAGAAACCAATTTGAAATGATTTGAGCTTTGTGACATGGTGCATTATCCTGCTGGAAGTAGCCATCAGAGAATGGGTACATGGTGGTCATAAAGGGATGGACATGGTCAGAAACAATGCTCAGGTAGGCTGTGGCATTTAAACGATGCCCAATTGCCACTAAGGGGCCTAAAGTGTGCCAAGAAAACATCCCCCACACCATTACACCACCACCAGCAGCCTGCACAGTGGTAACAAGGCATGATGGATCCTTGTTCTCATTCTGTTTACGCCAAATTCGGACTCTACCATCTGAATGTCTCAACAGAAATCGAGACTCATCAGAACAGGCAAAATTTTTCCAGTCTTCAACTGTCCAATTTTGGTGAGCTCATGCAAATTGTAGCCTCTTTTTCCTATTTGTAGTGGAGATGAGTGGTACCCGGTGGGGTCTTCTGCTGTTGTAGTCCATCCGCCTCCAGGTTGTGCATGTTGTGGCTTCACAAATGCTTTGCTGCATACCTCGGTTGTAACGAGTGGTTATTTCAGTCAAAGTTGCTCTTCTATCAGCTTGAATCAGTCGGCCCATTCTCCTCTGACCTCTAGCATCAACAAGGCATTTTTCGCCACAGGACTGCCGCAGATACTGGATGTTTTTCCTTTTCACACCATTCTTTGTAAACCCTAGAAATGGTTGTGTGTGAAAATCCCAGTAACTGAGCAGATTGTGAAATACTCAGACCGGCCCGTCTGGCACCAACAACCATGCCACGCTCAAAATTGCTTAAATTGCAGAAATTGAACAGGTGTTCCTAATAATCCTTTAGGTGAGTGTATAATGTATATGTGTGTGGCTTTTACTATCTTTTTGATTTTTCTGCCTCCGTTTTTATGTATATATGTTTTTAAATTTTAGGAGATCTCCATAAAACATACTTTTAAAAGAAAGACTTTAGCAAGTGTGCTGTTATCTGATTGTTGCTTGATTGCGTTTTACTGAGCATGTGTGTGTGTGTGTGTCAAAGGAGATGAAGTCTCTTCTCCAGCCAGCTCATTGTAGGCAGACAGATGTTTCTGCAGATGGGCCTGCTGACACCACAGCTTACCCAAGGTGCCCCTGTCCCAGCACTGCACATAAATGAGACTCAGCTCCACACAATTACTGTAGGGACAATTTTCTGTTGGAAGTGATCACCTTGTGAAAGACTTGGTGCCCTTCATGTTTTCCTAGTCAGCACTCTTCTGTTCCACTGTAAGGAACCTCTTATTGGGTGAAGGAGATGTTGTTATGGTCCTGAAAAAGTGGCTGCTCCCCTGGAGCCTTAAGTTTCTTTCTGTAATGCCTAGAATGAGAGTTCTGTGACCTCTGGGGCATCTCACTATGCTTTGTGTTCTCCAAAGGAAGGACAAAGTGTCCTGGAGAAATGCCATCAATTAATTAGAAGCATTTAAGAGAATGTATTTATTTCTTGAAGTACAGTACATCATTTCAGCATCTCAAACTTTTGTTTCTGAAACAAAAAAGCAATAAGCCTAAAATATATTGTATTTTAAAGTAAATAATGAAATATATCATATTTATTAAAGTCCCCTGTAGTCAGTAATTGTATCCCTTACAACTCATCTCTGATCACCAAAATTACATATGTTAAAGTTTTTTATTTTTATTCATGCCTTAAAATAACTTGAATGTAACGCTACACCCTTGCTTCATTTAGTAGCTATATACTGATCCATGAATTAGCACTGCATCCATGCCGCTCAGAGATCACTGGGCGTTGTTTCACGCTGTAGTGAGCACCATTTGCAGAGATCCACTCGCTTAACTTTACTGTAGTAAACGTTGCACAATGGCAAGTGGGTTTAATCAAGCCATATATGTTTAATCCAGAAACTGATTCAGAAGAAGTGGAAGAGTGAGTCATACAGGCTCACTCATAAAGTCGACGTATCAGTAACGTAGTTATGTATCGCTCTCTACAACGTCGGACACATAGGTAATTAAAGCGATTTGCGTTTTGCTTGACTACATTATCAAACAGTTAATAATGTGTTGCTAATGTTACACAAACCATGTTCCTGTTCACCAACTTGGAATCAGACAGCTGCCTTCTAAAAATATCCATCCTTAGAAACGCTTTGAACAACTTGATCGCTTTGAACACTTTGATACATCATGTACATAATTTACCCACTATAATGCTAAATGTACCTGATTTTTCACATCAACAGAAAAATATACCCTGGCTTCTCTTGAAGCTCCCCTGCTTCACAGCAGTAATGATGATATTTTAAAGCCCGTCCGCATGTTGACGTGATTGTTTAAGGTAGTTTGTGACATCAGAAACACCTGCGATTTAAAACCACGTCTTTCACTGCATTTTAAGGTGAAAATACTCAGCAATGATGTTGACTTTGCACATAGTTTGTCTTAAAGCATATTAAAAACACCACATAGACGTATAAACAACATTAAAAACTTGATTTTCACCACAGGGGTTTAAAAATATAAAAATAAGGATTAATTTGATACCATGATGGACGATAGAATTTTGTAGTTAACTTGACCTGTACTGTATGCCACTATTAATATCCCTCCCCATTTTTGGCTTCTAGCAATTAAAGGGACTTACTTTTTTTATAGTAAGACATACTACTTATACCCTGCAACTAAATATGATGAAATGTTCAACAAATTAATTTAATTAACTGCTTTGAATACATATATTTGTAGAAGCTTAAATAATATAATATAATATAATATAATATAATATATAATATAATATAATATAATATAATATAATATAATATAATATAATATAATATATAAAATAATATAATTTTCTGCTCCTTCCTTTTGACATTACCAGGAGTTTATTTCTTAAACTTTAACACTAAAATCCCATTAGCCAACAAGAAAATGACGCTTGTTTTTGGTCACATTAGTGAGATTCTGGGCCTAATGGAGATGTTGGGAGGAATGATCTGCCTAAGAATGTCACACCTATTCTGTGTGGTGTCATGAAGTTGCTTATCGTAGCTGGACAACAGCAATACTATGGATTTAGAAGACAATGGATTCCAGTATTGGGACATTGCTTGTAAAGAGAGAGAGGCACACCTGCAGCCGGTCTGTATTGAATAAACTCATAGGCTGGCAGGCAAACTGGGCTTTAGGACATGGATAACATTGACTGTTTAAAGACATTGACATTGATAAAGCCAATCACTTTCTTTGACATTCATTTTGCAGGCTTCATACCATCACAAAAGCAACGTTTAAAGAATTTTTGAGGGTAGTGTTTTTATGACTGACCTGATTTAGATCATAAAAATGTCAAAGTTGAGAATCCTTTTCTTCCTGAAGTATTTTTGTAAAATAACGTTGTTTTAGTTCATTTTTTTAAATTGTAAGAATAAGCATAGTGAGAGAAAAAAATAAATAAAAAAATATTTAAAAAAATCTGCAAATGGATCAAGATGAAATACACAAAGAGTGTTGGAAAA
>CM031943.1:18670182-18725463 GCA_018749465.1 Paracanthobrama guichenoti | reverse complement strand
ATTGGAAGGGCAGGTGTTGGTGTTACTTAGAGGGGCTCCTGGATCAGGCAAAACCACCCTTGCTAAGTAAGCAATAATTCCTATAGCTGTCATTTTGTGTCAGAAACAGATGGAATAGCACAGTGCTCTCTTCTTTTTGCCATTTAAGTTGTGGCATATATCAGTTCTTTTCTATAATGTTCTTAGTCCATGAGAGCAGTTCATGTACAGCACTCCTTATAAGAACATAGATTTCCTTAGGGGAAGTTATAATTACTTCTCTTGAGAATGGAGTTAGGATTAATTTAGATAGATTGTCCTTTGGTAATGCTTAAAGGGTAGGAAATTTGCCATGTAGTGGTATCAAATGTTCTTTTTGTGTTAATTGTTAAAGGTGCCCTAGAATGAGTTGAAACAATATTTTAAATTGTTCTCTGATATCTACATAGAGGTATGTGGCTTATTTAAGGTCAAAAAACTGGCCAGATACGGTTTTACAGGTCCATCTACAACCCTAGAAATTGTCCTAGTGGAAGGGTATTTGGAAGGGTCATGAATAATAATGTTGAGCTCCGCTCTGATTGGCTCATTCAGCAGCTCACACAAGTGCAGTTATTCACCAAACACAATCACAAACAACACAAGCGACAGAACACAGGCCGACTGGATGACACTTTAAGCAGAAAATCTCAAATGGAGACGGCTGAAATGTAGCCTCCATGTTTATTGGTGTTTTTCAGATCATCCGCACACACGAGAGAAGCGCGAGAGAGAGCGTGCGCATGGTTGCCAGATTGCACATGTTTGAGTAAAGCTCCGGACATAAAAGCGTGTTCTTCTAACAGAAAAACTCTGATTAGGGCTTTAAATTCCTGAAATCTGCCAACCGCCAGACAAGCGCGAACACTCGAGCGCTCCACTTCAAGGCTATGAAAAGTGCTCACTTCCCCTGCACAGCCTGGAACATAACATTTATATCCATGATCGTTTTCACTATATTATCCTCATCTTCACAGTATCTGCAGAACTTCTGTTGATTCGATTGCAGGTCCACGTTAACACTGCCTGTCCTTGAAAATGGGCTGATTATATGCACATTTGGGGTAAATGTTAATGATCTCGGCTGTTACACTTGGTGTTATGTTGGAAATCGCCCGTTTTTCAGTGGTCTTTTTCTAGCACAAGATTTACATATGAAGGAGGAAACAATGGTGTTTGAGGCTCATGGTATGTTAGTTCCACAGAACTCTTATTATTCAACTATGCCTAGAGTAAATACAGTTTTCCATTCTAGGGCACATTTAAAGCTTTTTTTTTTCATGGTATATGATTTTATCACAGTATTGTATTGCATTATAAAACAGGCTGCAAGACAAACTTTAATGTTTTGCAGACATATATTGCCTGTAGTTAGCTTTGAGATTAACAACACTGGCAGATAACACATTTAGAATATGGTTATATCGAAAGTAATACTTTTTTTCTCTCCTTGCTCTCCAGTGCTATGTTAGCACAGAATCCTGGAGGGGTTGTATTGAGCACTGATGAGTATTTCACTCGAAATGGACCGTACCAATTTGAACCAAATTTGCTAGGAGAGGCCCATGAGTGGAATCACCAGAGAGGTGAGTATTACAGGCCTGTTTAGTTCAAGCCAAAGCAAAATGTCAGGTGTGTAAATGTAGTGATTTTCATTTCCAGTTATTTACTACCCATTGACTAGACAGTCTGACCTTAAAGGTGATGTGTGCAGATTTGTTGAGATCTTTTTCAAAATTGATTTATATATTCCAGCTTAATATGCTAAAAACAACTATAAGTAAGCCATTTGTATGCCAGTTTCCATGAAAATTATGAACTTTCCAACTCTGTGGCACTGTCAAAACGTTACTTGATTGTTTGAGAGACTTAATGAGCCTGACATAGCAACATCGGTGCAACCAATGTGTGAATTTGTTGTGGGACAGGAGGCCCCAATATACTTTAAGCGAAATTAAAGAAAAAATGGTATGACATAATTTTGAACAAAATAAGTCCAAAACTAAGTTTGTTTGGAATGCACGTTTGGAGTTAAATATAACTTTCTGGAAAAGTTTGCTGTGGCTTGTAAACACCTTTAAACTACCATTGGTTCATGGCGATTATGTTACAAGTAGCCTTTTTAACGTCAAAAGCTTCTTAATTTCTCCTGTTCAGTCCGTCAAGTTCAGACATGATTAAACACATTAACACACCAAAGAGCTGCTTTTATAGTAGAAATTGAAGTTGTACTTCTGATTGAAAGTTTATACTGTCTGACACCATTTTTTCATGTTCAATACTGTAAAGCTGCTTTATTTAAAGCACTCTATTGTATAAAGTGATATATAAATAAACATGAATTGACTAGAGTACTGAATGAAAGAGCTTGTGCAAACATATCCACATTACAATGATCAGGTGCATTTTAACTCTTTTCTTAACTGCATCACTATCATTTTTGTTGTGTGTTTATTTATTATGAACACTTATTTAGTTATGGAGAAGAAAGAGTGCAGAATTATACAGATTTAATTAAACATTGCTCTGTTAGCCTGGGTCATGTCGGGTGTTTGCTAACCATATACTGCTGCCAAGGCATTTCAAACTTCTTTTTACCCCTAAGCGAAGAATGAAAAATAACTTTGTAATAAGTATATTGGGGCCTTACCTGTTTGGCTGACAAATGGCAGGCAGTTGTAGTGTTTGGCAAACAGTTTTAAAAAGTCATTATTTTCGCTATTCTGCTTGGTGCCACTGATGCCACATAAATTACGTGACTTCACCTTTAATCTTTATATAATCTTTCTGCAATGTCTTTGTGGTGATCAACATTTCAGCAAAAGATGCTTTTGAAAAAGGCCAGTCACCCATCATAATAGACAACACCAATATGCAATGTTGGGAGATGAAACCTCACGTTGCCATGGTGAGCAATTTATTTTGAAACCTGTAGTATGAAATAAGCTATTAATGTTGAGTATGAGACAATAACCGTATTGTTTAGTAGTGTTAAAATTGGCTGTTGATATACCAGATTACATTTCTCATATTTAATGTTTATTGTATCATGTTATACAAGTATACATTACTGTAGATAATATTTATGTATTAGATTAACTTTAGAATGTTCCATACTTTACAGTGTACAAAAACATGAACCACAAACAGATTCACACAGGTATATTGTTCTGATTGTAGGCCTCGCTTTTTCCTTCTCCTAGGCACTGAAACATGCGATAAGGTGCTGTTTCGTGAGCCAGATACCTGGTGGAAAACTAAACCTAGAGAGTTGGAGAAGTATGTTAAACATGAAACATTAAACAGAATCCATACAACTAATTTATTAACAGGTCTCTTTAGACTGGTTTTGTTGGTAGCCTTGAATAAACAAAGTACAGTCGCAAATGTGATCCATTTCTTTAATGACACAATTACAAGTTTTTTCCAAACTCTCTCCATTCACCCTCTCTGAAGCGCACAAGGCACCAAGTAACAAAGGAGAAGATCAGCGCATATTAGAACGGTATGACCGATTTGTCTCTGTCCAGAGCATCATGAATTCACAAAGACCAGAACCAATGCCAAGTGTTGTGGATTTGACCCAAACAGAGACTGAGCAAACACAGTGAGCATATGCATTATATTAATGTTACTGATTATTTTTATTATAAAATAAAGACATGCTCTGTGTTCACACAGCAGCAGATTATGGTTGTCTGTTTTTGAGTTAGTAACTTATTATATGTTCGTAACTATCAAAACACTGACTGTGTGAAGCCATAAATAATTATGTATTTATATAGCATGTATATCTATGCATTTAAGCAACTGTATGTATTTCTCTTATTTCCTTCAGGCAATCTTTACCTCCTGGCCTCAGTCATCCTGATCTTGTTGGTGACTCTGGGTTGAGCAAACTTAACACACATCTTTCCTCATCTCTGCCCGACGTGTCCTCTGTTAGGCAGACTTGCAGTGCCATTTCTGCAGGCGAGGAAGAAGGTGAAATAGTCTCCTACAGTTCCAAGGAATCCGTGTTTTTGCATGAGAATGTTCTGAAGGGTCTGGAACACCTCAGTCTGATCTGATTGATGCTGAAGGGTTGGATTTTGAGCTAGATCTTCTGGACAAAAAGAAAAACTTGAGTAGCAGGAAAACTGAAGAATTAGTTGTGTCAGCACACGAGAATATTCTGGAGCTGCCTGTTGCATTTTCAGAGTCCATTGCTCAGCGTGTCAGGGGGGACAGAGTGAATTATAGAAATGCCCATGGAATTAGTGAACCTGAGAACTTTGACCCCAGTGTTGAGACTCCAGGGCAGAATAAGGAGGAGGGATGTGAAGGTGAGTCGCTTACTCAGGACAAAGTAGTAAGGCCAGAGCTGTTGGATTTTGTGGGGGACTGGCCATTGGAATCTCAAGGTCAACGTCAAGGAAGACGTCAGAATTTAAGGAATAAAATTAAGAACACTGTTTTGGAATCCAGTGTTGTTGAACCCATAGATGACACTTCTTCTGATGAAGAGAAGCATTCTGACACTGACAAGCAGAATTCAGTTGAATTTCAAAAACTTGTAGATCTACTGCAAGGTGGAAGAAACTCTCCAGGTTTTTACCAAGATTCAACTCAAGTAAACTGAATACTCTGCATTCCCTTCCTTCGGTGAAAAACAGGGTAACTTGAACCTAGAGACTATGATTTGCCCTGAACTCCCTGACTGTGTGCTGGGAAGGATGTTCTCTGAGTGCACTGACCCAAGAAAGGATTACTCAAATTCTCCAAGTACGTCAAAACAGAGAGCAGACCCGATTGAGCAGTCTAGTCTAGTGTCTGCTGAGAAGAGCACACTGGAAGAGGTTGGGCAGGAGGACAATGTAGCGTCAGAGGAGAAATGCAGAATGAGCCCAAATGTCCAAGAAACTCTGTGTTCAAAGGTTGCCATAGACTCAGAAAGCAGTCTGGAGAGACGGAGAGGTCTTAGCCGAAGAGTAGGGAAATCTTGTAAATTGGCACTTACCTTCACCAATCAAAGCCCTTCGTCACCCTGCTCACAATCTCCAGTTATTTCACATCTGCCCTCTGATCTTCCACCTACTGGGGAAACGCCTTCATTGCCCATGGTGTCATGTCACAGTGCCTCAGCCCAAACAAACCCTCAGGAGTTTGCCTTGCTTTGGCGAATTGACCAGCTGAAATGTTCTGAATCACCTTTGGACTTATCTAGTAGCAGCATGTTTGTTTTGGAGGGAAACGCTTCACGTTTCACCCCAAAAACAAATGAAGAGGAGTCTGCCTGCCAGCAGAGAGTGCCATACCGTGTGGTCCATGAGAAAGGTTCTCAGGTGGAAGAGAATGACTTTAGAGAATCCCACTCTAAACAACAAAACCTTGAGATTCTGAGCCGCCATTTCAGACGCGTCTCCATGGATATTCTGGAGGACCTTTATGAGAAGTGTCATCAAGATATGGAGTGGACAACTAACTTGTTGCTAGATTCTGGAGAACAGCTGTATAAAGATGATGAGGGTGACGGGTTAGCTTGGGGTCTTTGGTTCCTGAGAAAGAGTCATGTGAACCTATAGAACCTTCGGACACCGTGATAGAAAGTGAGCAGACTAGAGCTGTGTGCTCTGAAGACTACAGCAACAGTTCAGCAAGTAGCATCAGTCCCAAGTCCCAAGAAACTAACCTTAGTGACGTTAGCCATGCTGATGATGATTGGAGCCCAGGTCAAAGTTCACACAGTGAAGCTGAAGGATCTGATGAAGCCAGCATGACGAAGGAGAAATTTGAGCCTAAACCTTCCTTTGGATCTTTAAAGCAGCCGACAGAAGACATTAAAGTACAACCAGAGGTTCCAGCACCTGAACAACAGCCAGACAAAATAGGCCTGCAAGGTCCAGGGCAGCAAGAGATATTAGTGACACAAAGTGAGCAAGTTGTTCAATGCCGGAGGGACCATTGATGGAATGGAGTGAAGATGTGGGAGGAGAGAAATTAGAGGAGGATGAAGAGACAAAAGCAGAGGTAAATGCCATAACACAGTCACTACTGTATCAGATTGATGAAATGGAGCGCAAAGAGGAAGAGAAAAGGAAGAAACTAGAAAATGAGAAAAAGAGAACTGGACAGGGGAAAAGAGAGCCAAGTTCAATGGACATACAAACCCTGGAGCTGAAACTTCCAACTGAACTTGCATTGCAGCTCACTGAGCTATTTGGACCTGTTGGTGTCAGTCCAGGTAATCAAACATCTAATCAGTACGTCAAATAAATAATTCCTTTATTCATTCAGTGTATCACTCAATGAGCCCAGTGACCTCAAGTGGCATTCCAATACAATATCAAACCCTAACTTATAGTTAATGTCGTCAGGTGATTCTAATTATTATTATTATTATTGTTTTTTTCTTTAAATGGTTTTTGCTGGCACATGACCTACCCATGTTGGAATTTGTCAAATTTGGCTAGCTTCTACCAAGTAACAGATTAATTTACTACAACATTTGGCAGGACCCTTGGCTTTTAGCAACAACAGCAAAAGACATTGAGAAGTGTTTTCTCTTAAAAGTCAACGCCCATTTTTTGTTGTTGTCATAACCGTGTTATTATATGGTTAGTTGTATTTTATTATTTCATTTCATAGCATTGTTTTTCCCTGCTTTCCATGAACCTGAATTGTCACCATGACCAGTTGGGAACCGGCACACTAAACCATTGTGTTCTGTAAGGGCAAAAGCTAGAGATGCACTGATCGAATTGGTTGATTTTCTGCATGCTCGGCCCGGTGACTGACTAGTCAGTCTCACTTCTTTCTGATTCGTGTCACACCAGCCTTCTCTCACTTGTCTCATTTGCTCCGGTTAAATAATGCTTGTATTGCGAAAAATGTTACTAATTCCCACAGGTTTCGCACTTACACCAAAAGCGCATTCACCACTGATCTATATACACTCACCTAAAGGATTATTAGGCACATCATACTAATACTGTGTTTGACCCCCTTTCGCCTTCAGAACTGCCTTAATTCTACGTGGCATTGATTCAACAAGGTGCTGAAAGCATTCTTTAGAAATGTTGGCCCATATTGATAGGATAGCATCTTGCAGTTGATGGAGATTTGTGGGATGCACATCCAGGGCACGTAGCTCCCGTTCCACCACATCCCAAAGATGCTCTATTGGGTTGAGATCTGGTGACTGTGGGGGCCATTTTAGTACAGTGAACTCATTGTCATGTTCAAGAAATCAATTTGAAATGATTCGAGCTTTGTGACATGGTGCATTATCCTGCTGGAAGTAGCCATCAGAGAATGGGTACATGGTGGTCATAAAGGGATGGACATGGTCAGAAACAATGCTCGGGTAGGCCGTGGCATTTAAACGATGCCCAATTGGCACTAAGGGGCCTAAAGTGTGCCAAGAAAACATCCCCCACACCATTACACCACCACCAGCCTGCACAGTGGTAACAAGGCATGATGGATCCATGTTCTCATTCTGTTTACGAAATTCTGACTCTACCATCTGAATGTCTCAACAGAAATCTAGACTCATCAGACCAGGCAACATTTTTCCAGTCTTCAACTGTCCAATTTTGGTGAGCTTGTGCAAATTGTAGCTCTCTTTTTCCTATTTGTAGTGGAGATGAGTCGTACCGGTGGGGTCTTCTGCTGTTGTAGCCCATCCGCCTCAAGGTTGTGTGTGTTGTGGCTTCACAAATGCTTTGCTGCATACCTCGGTTGTAACGAGTGGTTATTTCAGTCAAAGTTGCTCTTCTATCAGCTTGAATCAGTCGGCCCATTCTCCTCTGACCTCTAGCATCAACAAGGCATTTTCGCCCACAGGACTGCCACATACTGGATGTTTTTCCCTTTTCACACCATTCTTTGTAAACCCTAGAAATGGTTGTGCGTGAAAATCCCAGTAACTGAGCAGATTGTGAAATACTCAGACCGGCCCGTCTGGCACCAACAACCAAGCCACGCTCAAAATGGCTTAAATCACCTTTCTTTCCCATTCTGACATTCAGTTTGGAGCTCAGGAGATTGTCTTGACCAGGACCACACCCCTAAATGCATTGAAGCAACTGCCATGTGATTGGTTGATTAGATAATTGCATTAATGAGAAATTGAACAGGTGTTCCTAATAATCCTTTAGGTGAGTGTAAGTGACACACACATTAGGCCGCCTCTTAAACAGCTTGTGAGTACCAAAATGAATGGCTAATTGTGCACGGTCATAATACACATAAAAAACACACACACAAGTATTCGGTTAAACAGTCAGTTCTGGAACGTAAATAGTTGAGAAAGATAACACATGTGGTTTAACAGTATATTGGATCGGTGCATAAACTCTGCATAAACTCTTAAAGTCTGCAGCAGTCTAATATTCCTGCTGCTGTCTGTCATGGTAATCAAAGAACAAAAGACAAAAAAAATCACTCTCTGCTCTTGACTGAATAGCTTTTGTAACTTTAATTGTAAGCATTAATCTGTATTTAATTTTACAGTAAAGACTATCCAGTGTTATTTTACATTTTGATTACTTTAATTTCTGTAGTGTTCCTTACCTGAATACTAACCTACTGTTAGACCTACCTGAAAGACTTAAAGCTGTTTATTTCATATCTCTCTTTATTTTATTGCATTTATTTGTGCTGTTTGCAATTTGTTTGTTTTTATTTTATTACTGACTTTTTACTTGCCTTTTATTTTTATGAAAATAAAATTTAGCATTTGAGAAAAGTAGATTTTTGTTTGTATATGCTGTCAATTATAGATCTTAGAAAGAAAATTGGAATCGGCAAAAATCACTATCAGCAGGTCACACTTACAAAAAATTCTAAATCGGCCAAGAAAATTGATGCGTCTCTAGCAAAAGAGATGTTGTGTAAAAAGTTGTGTAAATGGTTTAAAATAACAGTGATTCTAGTTATTTCTATGAACAGCTACCACTTTCAAACAAGTAACCACATCAACCCTCAATTCACACTCATAAAAGTGTATTATAATCTCTTTGAACTCCATATGGCTGCAGGTGCGTTTTCACCAGATGACTGTGCAGTGCAAATAGACCTGAACTTGGCCAAACTTCTGCACCAGAAATGGAAAGAGACTATTCAAGTGAGTTGAGTTCACAAATTTTGATCTTATGTTTACAGATTTTGGATATTAACCTTCAAAACAAACAGCATACTTTTTTTTTTTTTTTTTATGTGACTGGTTCTGAATCTTAATATAAAACTTAACTGGTGTCTGTTGTCTTTGGCAGGAGAAGCACAGGCAGGCAGCTCTGTCCTATCAGCTAATGCACGAGAGTGAGACCGCTTATTCTCACAGTACACACAAACACAAAGTGAATGTAAATGTACAGCATGTCCTAAACAGTAGTAATACAATAAAACATTAATAAATCACATCTCTTCCATTTTAATCTTCCAATCCAGCTGAAATCTTAACGGTCCACAATTTTGCCCTCATAGCTGCTTCAAACATCAAATATGATTGGTATGGTGTGATTGGCCACGATTTTGTTGCTTTGTGCAGTATTTCACCTTCAGTGCTCGCTGAAATACATTTTTACTCTAACTGATTAGGTCAAACATTTTTATATTGTTGATTTAGTTGGAAACCTAAAGTGGGAAAGTCCAAAATGGGAGACAATGTTATGTTAATTTTATGTTAATAATAGTTTATCTAACATCTAATAGTTCTCATAACAAAAATAAGGGATTTATTTGTGTAATGCTTTTAAAAAAAAATTGAGACCTCAAATTGTACCCAATTTGTGGAAATAATTTTTCTCTGTTTCTCTTCTCTTTCGTATTCTATCACTCTTTCTGTTTTCTTGGTAATGAAGTTCCTACCCAATGGGGTGAATCGCAGGGAAGCAAAACCAGGCTGAGGGACCAATTAGGTTTGCATGAGGAAATTCCTTATATGGATCACTGGACTGCATCCTCTGCGCCTGTCTCACTGAGGAACATCATGATTGAAGAGCAGGTCATGCAAGACTGCATGGAGAAGGTAACAGTCACACATAGGAACTCACATTCAATCACTGCCTAGAACCGTAAAAGTAGTGAAAATTAGCTATGTTTTTGTTTTAGTCCAGGTCAAGTCGGAGGGACCTGGATAAGAAAGACGGTGCAGCCAAGCTGAAGGAGAACCAGCTGTTTTCCACGTTCCCCACCATAGACCAACATTTTCTCAGGGATATCTTCAGAGATCACAAGTGAGAATATGATATAGTGATAGACTGATATATATATATTGGCCAACATTAGCAATATTTTTAACTCCCACTTGTGTCACATCAAATTTGCTGTAATTTAATTGTATTGAATATATACAAAATCCCTTTCAGGCAAGTCATTTCACTCAGCAGCCATCTGTTAAATGCAGCTATTTTTGCAAGTGCAGTTCTTATCTCTTTGAATGGGAAACATCAAATTCTCCCAAGCGTATGATTAAATTTCTCAGATTTGAAATCACCTGTGAAATCTGACCTCAACTGTCTCATAATTTTGGTTTCTAAATGCGCAAATCATAACAAAAACACATTTTCAGGCTGGACCATCCACTGCGCATGCGTGGTCCTAAACGCACCTCGAACACTTCTATGGAAACTGGAGCCTCTAATGGAAGCTGCAGTGCCACAGTGACTTTACAAATTGCCAACTGGCTCTTTTACTTAGAAGGCGGGACTAATTTCGCCATATTGCATGTTGCACTTTCTCCCATTCATAGTAATGAGGGCACTGTCTTTGTATATCTAAAGTCTTTGGTGTATATCAGCAATATTTGAGCCATCGGCCACTGTGGTTTCTAGATAACGGTGTTGGCATCGGTAATTAAGAAACCCCGCTGGTAGCAAGACATGAGCAATCATCTCTGAGAACCCCTGTAACCCTGTGCCTGTAATAAGAGGTCTGGAAGTCGCTTTAGATTAAAACTGCTAAAATTTACCATGTAATGACTGCAACATGATATGGCTTTTACAATGCATTTAATGATTATAATTTTATGCATTTAAGAGTGAAACTGAATATTCATTCAGTCTGAAATAATGCAGAATGGGACTTGATTTTGTCTACTGGGTTGTGAAAAGTGGACATTCTAATGTTTAGAATTGTTGGATGTTTTTTTATGAAAATGTTATTTTCCACACCTTTGTGGACTTGGATAGTTGGTTAAAGCATGTCACAGGCAAGATTTTCCATTTTTGGTAACGCTTTATAATAACTATCATTACATAATAATTTAATATATATAATATAATAATATAATACAATATACATTATATATAATCATTAGTTTAACTATTTATTCACATAGCTAGAAATATGAGATAATGTGCTTGTTAGTGTTTACTAATGAACTTATTAAACATTACATGTTGATTGATTTAACAGATCATTATTCAGTGTAAATTAAAAGGCTTACAAATGTCATTAAACTTTCAATTCATATGATCATGCACTTCTTGAAATCTACAATTGTCATTTAAACTTTAGGTCATATATTACCTAATGCACTTTTTTTTTTTTTTTTTACATTTACAAATGCAAAAAGGCGTCTGGTAGCTATGAGTGATCCCGATGTTCAAAACAAATTCAACAATATAAGAATGACTGGTCCCACTATATTAGGTGTCTTTAACTACTATGTTCATAGTCAATAAAAAATTACTTGTTAGGTGCAATGTACTTACTGTGTTCATGTTTTTCTTGCAAAAAAAAAAAAAAAAAAACTTTTGCTGCTATTGAGGTGTGATACGGGTAAGGTTAGGGACAGATTTGGTGGTATGGGTAGGTTTAAGGCTCGGTTAAGATTCAACAGTGTACAGGGTCAATTTGCCAAAAAGTCCAATGCCCATAAATGATTAATAATAAACATTTAGAAACATTTACAAATGTAGTACAGTTTAAACTTTAGATTGGGTACTGCAAAACATGAACAAATAATTGATAAATGATTTATAAATATGTTTAAATGGGGGAATTCAGGTAATTTCAGGTTTTTGTTATTGAGATGACTGCCCATAAAGTTACTAAATGATTAGTAAGCATTTATTAACATTTACAAATAATGACCTTCAACTTTAAATTTAGAGTGGGTACTGCAAAAACATGAACAAATAATTAATAAATAATTTGTAAAAATACAAACCCACAACAAACAAAGACTAAATGTTACTAATTAAGCTATTTTTAAACTATATTCTTATAACAAAATTTGTAAATGTGAAAAAGTGCATTAGATAATATATGAAGCGAAGTTTAATGAGATTTGTTAGCATTTTATTTACATTAAATATCGATCTGTTCATCATGTTAAATGTTTAAATGAACTTATTACAGATTACAAGCATATCTCATAGATGTTTGAATATATTTTAACTAATGATCTGTTAAGAATTATATTGTAACGCTGATCCAGAGATGACGAAGATGAAGGCAGATTACAAGAATAACAGGATTTATTTAACAAGAAACTCCAACAATATGAAATGGTGTGCTGTGCACAAATATCAACCGACAATGAACTGAGGAACAAAAGGAACTCAAGTAGTGGTACAAACAAGGTTAATAAGGAGACACAGCTGAACTAAGAGAACTAATCATATCAGTAACCATGACAACTCATAAGTAACGGGAAACTAGACAAATGAAACGTGACTGAAAATAACAAACTAAAAGTCCATGAAAATGAAACTAACTAAGCAGAACTGTGACAATACGCCCCCTCTCGGAAGGCGCAACCTCGCACCATAACTGAAGAGAAGAGGGAGAGATGGTGGGAGTTTTGGAGGCGGACGAGGAGATGGCACAGGAATGGTAAAAGGAGTGGGTGAAGGGCTGGAAAAAAGGGCAGGCAGACTGGCAGATGACGACGACCAGGGTGGAGCAGAAGGAGATAGTTGCTATGGAGGAGATGATGGCATGAATGTCCTGGTTGATGAGACCCAGAGCGAAGGGGTGGAGAGACGCAGGTCTCGAAAGTCTGCAGTGCAGGCAGGTTGATGCTGACCAAGTTAAAGCCAGGAGAGACGAGGGAGCTTGGTGCAGCCACAAGGCTGAGGGCCTCTGGTGGAGCCAATGGTGGGATGAGCCAAAGTGGCGCCGACATGGTGATGGGTCGAGGGGGAGCGAAAGGATCAGAGGCCAGAGGTGGAGACAAGGGATTCTCTCGCTTAGACGCAGCTGGAGAGTGCACAACCTGAGGCTTGACCACATGGCACTGCATTATGGGGGAAGGCGAAGGGCTGCAGGCATACAGCTGAGGCGGGCTGGAGGACTGCCTGAGCTTAGTGGTGAAGGTGAGAGAGGAAAGCTGGATGAGATCAATGGTGGTAATGTTAAATCCACATAGTTCAGTGACACAGTTTTCAGGCTGGAAAGAACCAGCGATCATGGAGACTCAGGCAATGATGAAATTGATGATTCAGGGTGGGGTTGAGTGGGAAGCAGTACCTCTGAACTCAGGTCTATTAGCCAGTCATCCGTATCCAGCTCCACCAGAGTTCCCTCTGTCATGGTGGTTGCTGGCTCACACCCTTGGTCAGACTTACATTGAGGCATCAGCTCCGCTGCGATGGTTGGCGCTGTTGTCACAGGCTCCTCGTGGAAGGTGGAAGTTCTCCATCTGCGGGGGGCTCAGGCGAATTCTCCGCAGTCATGAGTAGTGGTAGGCTGGGCTCTGGGTCTGGCTGTAGTCTGGATAAGGCTGTCCGCTGGGCTAGCTGGCAGAAACGCAGCATTTAAGGATTTTGCGATAAACCTTGCTGCGTAATCCATTTGTGGTCGTTGGTTCAAACTAAACTAAACATAATGTGTATGCCACAGTTCTATCATATTTCTAGCTATGTGAATATATATTAACTAATGATCTGTTAAGCATTATATAATGTTTGTTAATGATTTATTAATGAAAGTTAATATAAAGTGTTCCTGCAGTTACTCTCAACCATTTGTTTGTGTAGTTACTCTCTGGAGCAGACTGAACAGTTTTTGCATACTCTATTGGATGACGGGCCAGTCAAAAATGTAGTGGCTCCTGAACCTGCACCTCAGTGCAGTGGCGCACACAGAGCTTCGAGCAAAGAGCGGGTGAGCACTCTACATGTGACCATATGGCATACTGAAATTAAAAACATTGAGTTGATTTTTGACACTTTTTGTCTCATTCACTCAGAGATGGAAACCAAGAGATGGGGAGGTGGAAGCAGCTCAATTCCAGGATTCGGAGGATCCGGAATATGAGGACTTCCGCACAGAGGCAACACTGCAGAGACGTCAGCAGATAGAATGTTTTAACAAGGCAGCTGAAGCCCATCGACAAGGACGCAAGGACGTGGCTAGTTTTTACGCACAACAGGTTAAAAAGATGAACATTATAATGTGTGCAGAAAAGCTGATGTAAAAACAACAGTAGTTTTGAGACAAACACGTTTGTTCTTAACTGTGTCCAAAGGTGCGAAGCGTCATTTCTGGTGACAAGCTGCGTCTGTCCACATTAAACACTGAACTGCTGTGCACAATGACACAGATAATAAAATGTTTTGTATTTAATATGCAAAAAAAAAAAAAGTTTCCTGGTGGATGGGTCCAACAGTGCGCATTTTTTGGCCCATTCATTTTTAAAGTCTTTAATTTAAGAGAGATCTGTAGCAAAATCAGACAAAAAGACAAAGGTACAAGACTGTACTTGATGGCTGTGATGAGAAATATAAGTTGGTGAAATATAAAACTGTTGATTTAAAGATGGTGATTATAGATGAGCATAGTGAGATGTACTAAATTAATCTTCATGGGAGTGGAAGAACTCCCATGAGTTCTAAAGATTCTTTTAGTTGATTGAACTAAAAGAATCATTTTAGTTCTAAAATGAATCATTTTAGTTCTAAAATGAATCATTTTAGAATCATTCTACCATGAAGCAGTTTGAATAATCAGCAATTTTGTGTCTTTTGCATCACATTTAAACTTAAATGCAGTGCTGTTCTTAGATCAGAACTCTAAGTTTGTGTATATGCATTTGTGTATATGCTTAGGGTCACATGCATGGAGAGAAGATGCGTGAAGCGAACCACCGAGCAGCCATGCAGATATTCCAGCGAGTGAACGCTTCACTTCTGCCTCAGAATATTCTAGATCTCCATGGACTGCATGTGGATGAGGCCCTTTACCATCTCAGTCAGGTGCTCACTGAAAAGGATTTGGGTACGTGAATCACAAACATGCATACATTTCTAAAAATAACAGTTTTTCAAGTGTAGACAGCAGATGGATTATATAGACTCCAGAGTCTGCCCTTATCTTTAATTGATGTGTCTTTTTTGTAGAATGCCGTCAGGGTTTGTGTCGGCCTCAGCTGTCAATCATCACGGGAAAAGGCAATCGCAGCCAAGGGGGAGTGGCACGCATTAGGCCTGCCGTACTAGACTACCTCAAAAACCAACACTACAGGTATACTAACTGCATCCAGCACAATGTGTCTTTCAGAATGGTACATTGATTTGCTGTATGCTACTGTAATTCCATTGCATGGAATTAGGGGTGGCACGGTACATGAAAAAACATCCAAACCGCTTGGTTCGCTTGTCTCGGTTTGGAGCGTGTGTGCGTTGCACAGTTCGACGCATGCGCAATGTAGTCTCGTGCCCGTATGTTACCTCAGACAGTGGGTGTCCTTTTCACACGAAATAAGAGGTGTGTGTGGACAGTAAAAGACAGTAAAAGTGGAGTGCTGAAGGTCATGTCACGTGTAGAAATGGCAGGTGGGAGAGATAAGGAAGGCTGCCCGGAGGTCACACTGGCAGTGTTTGTCTCACGCAGCTGAACCACGGCTCGTGTATTGCAAATACAGACGAATATCGTCCATTCTGTCACATTTTCCGGTGTTTTCCGACCCCTGTCTGTCTCGTTTGATTTATGATGGGCAGCATATATCTGCTGCAAATGTGACCGTGTTCCCCTCTGTCCCAAACACACATGCTAACATGTTGTATATAAGCAGTTCACATGATAAATGTAACATTAAAGTTAAGATATGCTTCTAGTTTTAATAATTTAAAGAGCGTTTGAAGTTTGGGCAAAAAGTTGCTCACGCTGAATTAAAGCCACAGTGCATTGTTCTGATCAATATTGACATGATTAAAATGAAAAATGTTACGCCAATGTGTTGGACTTGGGAGACAGTGCAAGCAGGAGACAGCCAGTTAGGAAACAACTTCTACATGATACTGTATCCTAAATTGTGGATATTTAAGCTATATATCATATGCTGAAGTGAATTTCTGGCGTGTTAATGATTAAAAGAAAAAACAACAAGAACCGTACAAAACCGAAAACCGTGACCCTAAAACCGTGAGAACGAACCGAACCGTGGGTTTTGTGAACCGTGCCACCCCTACATAGAATGAAACGTCTTTTAGGTCTTGCGTATATTAAGTGTGTGTACATATCTTGGTCTTCCATTCAGAATACACAGAAATTCACAATATTTTTATATATTATATATAGCATTATGGAAGCAAACTAGGTACTTAATTTGACATATTTTGACATGTAGAACCAGTTGTCATTACGTGTACATTTGATCTTTTTTCTCTCTTTCTTACAGTTATACTGAGCCTAAGACCGGATTGGTGCTGGTCACACTTCATTGAAAGAGTTTCTACAATGAAACATTTTCTTTTAGATTTCTCTCTTTCCACTGCCTTAATTCAAAACATCTTCTCTGGGGACTAATAGTGCCAGTAATTATAATGTTCTTTTGTCTTTTAACTACATACACCTCTATTTTCTTTCTGTAATTGTGCAAGAGTTTATCTAAGACATAAAAGTATCAAGGTACTACATATTTATACAGTGTTTTATATTGTATTGACCTGTATAAGGTGTGTATGTGGGGTGGGGTGGGGGTACTTAAGGTAAGATGTTTGATATTTTGTTATTACTGCACATTGTTTTGATCCATTCTTTTACTTTAAGTGCCACATCAGTTTTATAAGATCTAGCTTGTTGTGTTCAGAGTATTTGGGACGTCACAGGATGACTTATTCTCCTCAGTGTTGATGTATATAGAAATATATTAATAGAGTTTCTGGAAATATAAATGCTGATCATCAATCAGCTTTGCATTTTAGTTTGTTTGTGAGCAGCTTGAACAGATATGATGTGATCCTAGATCAGAATTACATACATTTTATGTGACTTTATAGTGCTGGTATTTGAGTTTTAGCTCAGCTTTGGTTTTTATATTTCCAGTTTAAAATGTTGATGCCACACATATTTTATAGACATCTTAATGCTGCTATGCAAATCACAATTCTTATGTGTGAGAATTGTTCTGAAAAATATTTTTGTGATATTGTATATTTTGAACCTCAAAAGATTTTATATGTAAACTTTTGTTTTATTTTTGTTATTATAAATTATGGTTGGGGAAAAAACTGAAGAGAAGAATAAAGACTTAACGTACAAGTTTTGATTCTTTTGGTGAAATGAAAATGTGGTTTAATCGCCTCTGGGGCTTAGCGTAGCATGCGCTTGAAGCTCAATCACAGCTGAACATACATCCTCGTTTCTCTTTCTCTCCATTTCCCTTTAATCTGTAGAAACCGTTGGTGGGGAAAATATAACTCAGCATGTTGAACGCTCCGTAGCTGACGTTTATTTCAATTTGTAAAGGTCAGATTTCTCCATGATGAAAGTGGCAGCTGTTGAAATGAATGCAGTGCACTAACTTCCCATAAGAGGGCGATGCTGTGTACTCTTACACTCAACCTAGCACGAGAGCTCTGCAGTGATGCTCTACGTATTTTTGTAGGCCAGCTTAAAAGTTTGTATCGTCCTTGTCCTTTTGACAAAAACCCATCAGGATTTTTCCATTGGCTTTTGATTACTGGAGAAATAAGCTCTGTGATCAACAAAATCTTCACAAAATATAGCTTTTATGAATTTTGAAGCCTGAATACAATCGGCAGAAGTAAAAAGCTAATTAGGCTATAAACTACGCCAAAATCACATGACTTCAGCGTCATCCCCTTTAAGCTTCTTTCAGTATTTATTTAAAAACAATTCCCTGAAAGTTTGCAATAATTTGCTAGACTAAATGCAGCGTGTAGATTAGTTTTTCTGTTCGCTATGATGACTTTTAATGTCCTTGACAACCTCTGCATTTTTGAAAAATATAGATTTATAACGCTATACTTTGTTATATTACCTTGGCAGAAAAAAATCAATCGAACACTAATGGTGTTACTAATACTATACGGCAAAGGGAGTGACGTCAAATTTGACATATTTCTGTCTTTTGACTGCTGTTATCAGTCTATATATTTCTCCCTTCTTTTGGAAAGCCGCGGAAAAGCTGTCATGTATTTTTATTTTATTTTTTTATTTTGCAAAAATTATATTGTCTGTCGTCTCCCATTCACAGCTAAGTTTACCCAACTATGGTCCATTGTTAGCAACCGCCTTTAAGACATGTAAAAGTTTTATAAAATTCACAAGAGGGTATTATTGATGTGTTTTGTTGTAGAATAATCAATTGACTTTGGGATGAAGGAAACAAGTGCTAAAATGTTAACTTTTTTTCTGGATTTTGGCCTACAAAAATCCATCATCCCCGTAGCACTCGTTTGAACATAAGGCTTTATCAAACAGCTTATATTTTGCAGTATAGCAGTATATTTTGTCTATTTTTTTGTCTGTTTTGATTTGAAATTTTCAGTGCCATTGAAGTGAAAATCAGCAGTGTTTGTTTACCAACACTAAAAGCCCAGACAAATTCTATAAAGCCCAAAACAATACTATCATGCTTAAATCGCATGCCCCTTTACAGTCACCTTCATAAAATGTGCGTGTCTACTCTGATAAAATAATTTAAACATGCTAAAGTTACTTTAATACAGACACCACTGGGCTCTCAGGGACCCCAAATATAAAGAACAAACAGTCAGTCTCATCAGGACATGAGGGTTAGCATATTTTATCATGTCTTGTTTGCATCTTTGTTTCTTTCCCTTGCTGCATTAAACCTTTTCATGCACAGTGAGTACTTGACTGTCAGAACGGCATAGATGTGCTGAGAACGTCACAGTCACAGCGGAAGCTTAGAAGAGATTTGATACACGATTTTACAAAGAAAAGAGCCCAGCCTCGCATTTCACTTCCCGCTACAAGAGGATACAACATCTGCTCTGTCTGTAAAGACGTATATTACCTCTCTGTGCTCAAGAGTATTTGAATTTCCTGTGTTTAACAATTTAACTTTTGAGAAACATACAGAATTGGACAGGTCTGATCTGAACTCATTATGTTTCATGTTTAATTAAATTTAATCAAAGGAACTGAAGCAAAATTTAGCTTTATATATGCCTGTGAATCTCACGGTTGAAGAGCTCAAAGTGGTGAGTTGTTTTAAGCATATACTCTAATAACATGTATTAATAACTGTACTGTGACTCAGTTTAAAACTGATCTCAGTGGATCTATTTTTCTATAAATTTCTATATTTTCTATCTACAAACTTCTCATTTGAATAAATTGAGCAACAGTCCAAACTTGATACGTATAGTGTTCATTATTTGTCTTAATCAGTTAAAACTGCAATTAATCATTTTATTGATTTTTTTAATTTTATTTTTAAATAAACCTTTTTATGTCTTTAAAAAGGAAAATCACAATAATTTTATGGTTAGGATGGGCTTTAGTGGTTAAATGTTTGATACTTTTTAATTTTTGATTTACTTTATTTTTATTATTTACAAAGAAATAAAAAAAGTGATAAAGAATCTATATTTTATCATACCACATGCTTCAGAGTATACGAACAGTGTGTGTGTGTGTGTGTGTGTGTGTGTGTGTGTGTGTGTGTCTAGGAGCTCCATCGCAGAAAGCATTTTTCCAATATTCGCAGAATTTCTTTCATGAATCAAAATGCTTTTGTTGTTAGATTTATCAAAAAGTGTTTTCTAGGTGTATATTACAAACATTTGGCCTTTTGTGGCATTAACTGGAGCAGTTGTTTGAATCGTCAGCGTACTTTCCTCTCATGACAGGCGGATGAAGGCCTATAGGAAGTGCATGCCATTGCCATTTCGAGAATCATCTCAAGTTCTTTTAACATGTCAAAAATATCCTTTCCAGCATTATCCCATAGAGTTATTAAATAAAATAAAAAAATGAATAAGCTGTTGAATTTGTTTTTTTTTTTTTTTTTTTTTAGAAAATTCTTAAATTTCACCAATAGCAGGGCCGTCATCACAGGGGTAAAACGGGAAGCATTGTCCCAGGCCCTGTGATGAGAAGTATGGTGTGCAGCAGGGTATTGTGTTATATTTCACATCTAAGGAAAATTTGGAAAAAGTGAAAAATTGACTGATTGTCGATTGCGCGACATTTTAGTGGTTCATTGGTATTTTAAAGATCAGGTCCAAACAACATCAGACCCCTGAGACTGTCATTGTATGGAGAAACACACACACACACACACACACACACACACACACACACACACACACACACACACACACCCCTGAGACTGTCATTGTATGGAGAAACACACACACACACACACACACACACACCCTGAGACTGTCATTGTATGGAGAAACACACACACACACACACACACACACACCCCTGAGACTGTCATTGTATGGAGAAAACACACACACACACACACACACACACACTTCATATTTTAAAATAATGTTTTGTGTTCTACAGAAGAAAGATGACTTTCTTTTGACAATGCTTTTAACTAGGTATTTCTTTAAATATAAGACAAATTAAATTAGATATAAATCAAATTTAAGATTACGTATAAAAATCTGTTTTAAAATTGTATCAAAACATTTCTCTGCGTTTTGTGATAGCATAGTTATTTTACTTTTTATTCTTTCAATTATGCAGGATTCAGAGAGAGAGGGAGAACGAGAACAAGGGATACAGCTTTCTCCAAGACTTCTCACTTCTGGATTTCTATGTCTTGAATATCTCTAATGATAGCCTACAAAATGACCTCCTTCGCCTAAACCTTCACTGGATTACAGAGCAGAGGAATAAATCACCACGTCACAAGACGAAAAGCGTGAGGAGGACTTCAGAATGCTGTGGGAATTGCAGGGTTTTTACTCTTAGTCCTCATAGATCTGCAAACTTATAATTCTCAATGATGTCTTCATCATCTGTTGGACACCACTGAATTTCTTTCTTCTTCTTGAGGATCTGTTAAACTGCACATTACAATAACTGCAACACCAGAGACAGAAGGATGAACGGGTTGACAGAGACCTCAGTGAAATGCGTACTGGTTGGGGACTGCGCAGTGGGTAAAACTGCACTTCTTGTACGGTTCACTTCTGAAACATTCCCAGACAGCTATAGACCCACTGTCTATGAAAACACTGGAGTTGATGTATTCATGGATGGAATCCAGATCAGCTTGGGACTGTGGGATACAGCAGGACATGATACATTCCGCCAAATCCGCCCCATGTCCTATCAGCAGGCAGATGTGGTCTTGCTATGCTATTCGGTAGCTAATCCAAATTCGTTAAGCAATTTGCGGCAGAAATGGATCGCTGAAGTGAGGGAATTTCTTCCGAAGGTACCTGTGCTGGTTGTTGCCACACAGACAGACCATCGTGAGATGGGCCCGTATCGTGCCAACTGCACTACAGCCTCGGAGGGCAAACAGGTGGCACAAGAGATCCGTGCCAAAGGATATCTGGAATGCTCGGCTCTCAGCAATCGTGGCGTGCAACAGGTTTTTTGAGTGTGCCGTTCGAACGGCTGTTAATCGAGAACGAAGACGGACAAGGCGGAGACTCCTAGACTTTAACCCTGTAAAGTCTCCTGAATGCTTTTAAAACAGGGATGTTTTTAATTAGCCTATCATCACTAAGATAAAATTGTTTCTCACACACAAAGCCAACTAACTGAAGCCTCAACAAAGACTTCTTAACACTGACGTCTTAATACTGTTTACTTAAAAGACTATTTTTTTAGTCTGCTAGTCAGGTATTGAAATCTGACCATAGTTTAGACACATTCCAGATATTGAACAGATATTTATTCATGAAACAGCTGTGGCCTTGTTCATTTTATGAATATACAGGATTTTACAGCTAAACATCGTTTAAAAGACAGATATGCATCTTTTATTGCACTTCTAGCTACTGCAAATGTACTTGTATAGATTGTTGTTGAAGTCTATATTTTACATTTCATTCTTTTAGCTTTATTTTCATGTCATTGTGAATTGAAATTGACCATTAAACTTGTCTGCTGGTCCCTCTCTTAGACCTATGAACTAAGGATTAACATTAGCTCATAATGCAACACTGAGAACACATTCTGTAATTTTAGATGGCAAATCAATCACTGACAATAAATTTGCTGACAAAACTCTTTTCTATGATATGCTGTTTATGGAGCTTAGGAAAAGATCAAATTAGAACTTCAGTACTGAAGTTCTTATTCTTATTCTTAAAAGATGTCATAGTATTTATGAAGTCACTTAAATAAGTAGTTGTTTTAATAAAAAAAGAGTTAAGCTGGTACTTTGCCATGTATCTGTGTGGTCTGTCATGCACAGCGAACGAGCAAAAACGATCTGACTACATGAACGTATATGGCATCAAAAATCAGAATCAGTAAAGTAATGGGTTTTCAAACTTAATGCCAAGAAATCCTAAATATGACAATCCTCTTGTGAAGGACCCTTCGTAAAATATACAGGAGCTATTTATTCATTTATACTGTATTGCCTATATAAGTTATATAAGTAGATATAACAAAAAATGTCAAAAATAATTTAAAGACTTGATTTAAAAATTAAATAATTTGTGTTATTATCATTTTACTAATGTCAAATAAATAATTTAAAGTGGTAAATTAAATTTTTTAAATTAAAATGCTATTGAAATTATTAGTATTATTAGTCGTAGTAGTAGTAGTAGTAATAGCATTTGAAATATGTATTAATAAGTTTTTATTAAAATTAAAAAACTTTATTTTGCTGAAATTTTCTGTGGACAGCGTATACTTGAGGCCCCAGACCTAAATTTGAACACGCCTTGGTAAAAACAGTTGCAATGGAGAAAAGTATTCCATAGTAAATGCAAAGCCTTTGACAAACAACAAAACATTTTTGAAGATACCTTATACATAGACTTCCTTGCCTTCTAGAAAATCTTTTACAATTTTTAAAACACTGGTAAACTGGTAACTAATTTGGATGAAGGCCTCCATTATAAATCAGTTACTGACATCATTAAGATTAATGGCAAAGTATCTGCACAGAAAAAAACCCCCAAAGAAACCATTTGACAGAAAACATTCTCTTTAAATAAATAGCGGTATATAGCATACTACATATACATCATGATAACATTTGTGTATTATATCTTCTGGCTTATGCAACAAATATCTGCATCTGGTATCTAGTCTACATTTAACCACGGGTATACAAGCAGTTTCTCAGACACGCACCAAAAAAAGAGATGTATCTTTATCAAATGTATAGACATTATAAAATGACACACTGCTTGGAAAAGTCTAGAACGCTCAAATGTAATACATAATGTCTTGGGACAGTGCAGGATATAAAGAGAAAATATTATTTA
Source organism: Paracanthobrama guichenoti (assembly GCA_018749465.1). Lineage (NCBI taxonomy): Eukaryota > Metazoa > Chordata > Actinopteri > Cypriniformes > Gobionidae > Paracanthobrama > Paracanthobrama guichenoti. The sequence continues at coordinate 18,701,815 of CM031943.1, read as the reverse complement.
TAACCATACTGAAATACTCTATTTTGAGGTTCCAGGTTTGGTTGTCAGCGTAAGTAGTGTCTAGTGAGAACTTTTATAAAGTTTATAAAGAAAACAGGGACAGCGTTCACATGGTTTGAGCTAAAGTCTACTTCAGTTGCAACAGAAACTATATAATACTGAAATGCTAATAGATTACTTCATTTCTTACTCTAGATGTTACAAACCTCTATGATTATATATTATACACCAGATATGTTTAGATTGGCTGTGATAGTATCACATTGCACGGCAGTTTTGTGTTTGTGTGGACCGACAATTTGCTTGTCCAGAAAACCGATGTGCCGTGCAGGCTTGGACACAATGTAAACAGGTCATGAGGATAAGGCTTGATGCATAGAAGAGATCAGAGGAAAATGTACAGTATACAGTTGTTTATAATATTCCCAGTTTATAGCCTCTGACATTTTGACCCTTTATGTCATCGGTTAGTATGCAGGAGGATATTTTTATAAAATTATCAAATGAACACACAGGCAAGATGTAAAAACAAAGGAGATGGCGCGTTACTACACCACTACATAAAAGGAAAAGTCGGCAGAGGAGCTGAAGAAGACAGAGCAACATAAAAAAAGTATATGTTATGTGGTTTATGGAGATAAGGTGATGTAGGCTGATGCTTTTGGAGAACTGAAGAGTTCAGACCCGAAACCACATCCCAACAGGAGAACGTCTTTCTCTGAACTTGCTGAAAACACGTGCTTGGTGGCTCTATAGAAAAAATGTACAACTGTATTGCAAAATGTATATCTCTCTTTCTAAATGTTTTGCAAGTAAATGTATTCTTACGTTTTTGTACTGATTCTAGAAATCAACATGAGTGGTTTAATGAAATGTTGCTCTAGAGAAGATGAAAAAATTAGAAAGTTACCTACATTTGTACAATTACACTTTAAATGGGTTCATTCAACATTTTTGTAGATTTTAGTAGCTTATGAGTTATACAAATGAAGAGAGGACTAGTTAATACGATCCACAGGACTGTACTCAAACTGTAATATATATACCACAAAAGAGGAAGTGAAAACTCTCAAAAGATTTTATTTAGTCATTTTTATTTCGTGAAGCAAACAGGAATGCCAAGGGTGAGAATACACATTACCTGACTGAATATTTACAATGGACGTAATAATGAACATAATAAGGTTTTGTGTTACATTTATGAATTTTCTTTTAAAAAAGAAAACTGTATGCATTCTGGACCTCACTAACTTTAACTGGATGGACAAAAACTGTTGAGACATTCCACAAAATATCTTAATTTTTATAATTTTTTATTTTGGGGTGAACTATCCCTTTAAAGTAATAGGCTTGTAACTGTAATATGTGGGTAAGAGAGATTGCTGGAGATGTTATATGTATTATCAATATTCTGTAGTCCATATTTGGCCAATTTACAGAGTGCTGTGGTCTGCACAACACACAGAATAAATACACGCACACATATACCCATTCGTTCTATGTGACTCTACCACACATTCTGTTCTCTTTTCTACAACAGGAAACACCTGCACTGTTCTCTTACCACACAGACACTCTCATACACATACACACACAATCCACCCATAAAGCATCAAAGCCTTGCACAATCACCTATTTATGACAGTTAAGCCAAAACTTAAGAGATTGTGCATCATCAGATAAGTTACATATGCATTTAAGTTCCAATTGCTGAGGTGATGCTAAAAAACCAAGAAACCAAGTCAAAATAGTCAGAGATATTAAAAATCATCACCTAAACCTTTAGGATTTTCCATACTTTGGTTTATCTGGCCAATGGTGAGTCAGAGAGGAATGAGTGTGTAGGACAGGGAAGATACCCTGAAAATGATACTGAAAGAATCACCTTATTTTCAGAAAGCACAAAGAAAACACACATCCTTTTGTCATTTTGAGTCATTATGTCATTTCATTGTGTCATTTTATCTTAGATACACTGACCTGCTCTGCTGCAGTGTGACATAAAGTGAAGAAAGGATAATTATCTAAAACAACTTTCTTTTTTAGCAACATTTATTTAGTTGTAACTGTCTATAATTGTTTACTGGAGCATTATGGGTAATGTAGTTCAGCAGCATAATATGTCGAAGTGCACTACAGGATATGAAACTCTCCTACGCCTGAGAAAGAAAGAGAAAGATATAAAGATGCATCGAGAAGAACCACTTCCTGTCTTGTTTCTCTCATCTCTCATCATTTCAGACCCCGCGGTCCTTGTGTGTGTATGCGCTTGTATTCCTACGTAGGTGCTGGGAAATATGAGGGGGCTGTCTGAAACAATCTAAAAAGATTCAGTTACGAACAGCTCCACAAAGGTGCCAAGAACGCTATAAATCTGAGAATCAACATATTTATTTCAACAACAGTTTTTATTTTTTATTTTTTTATTTTAATTTAAGTAATTATTCTTATATTTTCTGTTCTACAGTCACAATATGCTGATTTTTAGAATTTCAAATTTTTTGTCTTATATCTTCCAACACCAGAAAAGCAAAATGACTGCTTTGAAGACAAAATATGACTTTTTCGCCACTGGACAATTTGAAGTTTATTTCCATGGTTATTCATTAATTTACACCTGTGTTCATTTTGTTAATTCGTTTCTGTGTATTTAAGCCCTGTGTTTTGTTCAGTTCATTTGTTATCGTCATATATTACATATTACCGGCTGTTCTGTTCAGGTTTTTCCAAGTCTAAGTATCCTGAGAGTTTTGTTTTTGGAGTTTATGTTAATTAAAAGCTATTGCCAGCGATAGATACAGCTCTTTTATTTCACTGTTTTCAACCATGCGTGACAAGTTTATTAATGACACATAGCCTATTTAGTAGCAGGCAAGGAAAAACTTTTTTTTTGGAGAAAACTAGAAAAAAATGTGTTTCATTTATTCAAAATAAGTCTATTATACATAAACTTTCATTCTTTCATAATCTTAATGTAAAATGACAATTACTGCACTGTCTGAATGTATGTAGCTCCTAGTATTAATTTAACATACACTTTTCATTTTAGTGCTTCAGCCATTGAGAAAATAATATACCCTTAGAGTAAACTAATACAGGGAACAATGTTACTTGTTACAAAGCACTCTTTAATGAGATTGAAAGTTGATATGAGACACAGATGCAAAGAAAAGGTGAAAAAAAAAAAGCATATTTTTAATTCCCATGTACAGTGCACGACTGGGAAAGAGATGAGAATGTCAGTGTGCTTCATTTAGTCCTTGTAATGTGTTACCTGTTAATCTCTGCTGTCTTGAAATTCAGTGTGCAAGAGTGGAGACAGACCTTTAAAATGCATTGTGTGTAACATTCAAACCACCTGAGCTGTCTGCACTACACCCTTGTCAGATCGGCTCTCACTGTGACTGATAGGACAAACACATTCAATCACACACAATCACAATGGACAATCCATCACAAGTCTGGAGAACATAACACATAAGATGTTTCTGCTTTTGAAAGAACAGAAGTGTTATAAGCACACATTCTTTTTACAGTTGAATATTTCCACAGTGACATGAAGAGTGTGTGTGTGTGTGTGTGTGTGTGTGTGTGTGTGTGTGTGTGTGTGTGTGTGTGTGTGTGTGTGTGTGCGTGTGCGTGTTTGCGTGTGTACGTGTGTACGTGTGTTAGTGTGCATGCTATGTGATACCTCGGCTCTTGTTCCAGAGAAGCAGTAAGAATGACATTCAGGCCTTCAGTGTTGTACCTGGTTCAGATCGCTATGGGACTTCTCGCAATTTCTCTTTCCTCCTCTGCAGCAAATAACATATAACAATGGGGAGCAAATGAGGAGCAACAGCAAATAACAACAGGCAGATCGTATTTTATTTTAGTCTTTCTTCTGAAAAATGAAGATCATATTTCTTGTGATTCACATTAGCATGTTGCTACATGGTAAGTTCATGCTTCTTTTAATGCTCAAGCTGTTAAAAACATTTTTTTTCTTAATCAGCATTTTTGTCTTGCTTTTCAGTAAAATATATCTGAACATACTTAAAACAAGACACATTTATTTTATAAGCAAAATTGTCAGATAATAGATTTTCAGAGAATATATTTTGAATCAAGCCTAATTTGCATACCTCATTAACAAATTGGCTTTTCTTTTTAAATATAAATAAAACATTCTTGAATTTATGCTTAAAATAAAAATGAAAGGATAATAGTAAAATAAGACTGAAAAGTTCAAGTTTCTGAAATTCTCTTAAAACAACTGAAAATACTGATTAAGAAAGAATTGTATATTTACACCCAGTTAAATATATATTACTGTTATATATTTAATTATATGGTACTTTGATAAACACCATGTTACTGAATGATCACCAGTATGCCAATATTTTAAAGTACTGAGATGTTATAATACATATCTAAAACAAAATGTTTGAAAATTTTTCTGTACTCTTTATTGGCGCTATAGTTTTCATGAAATTACCATAGTTATTGGGGTAATTTTGGAGTGATTTGTATTATTTTGTATGCCATAAGTCTCGACTTTATTGTACAAAAACTAAATAAAATATGTTCTCCTCTCCAGTTGTTTTCTCTGCTCAGGTCGTTTTGCTCAAAAATTGCTGAATGACCTAATGGAGAACTATTCTAATGCTTTACGGCCTGTGGAGGACACAGACAAAGCTCTTAACGTTACTCTGCAGATCACACTCTCTCAGATCAAAGATATGGTGAGCACTAAACACACGCACAAGTCTACAAAATACAAGTATACCTTTAATCTTTTACATATTTTATCTCAAGATTTATAGTCACTGAATAATAGAGCAGAATGAGTTTATAGCCAGATGCATCAGATTTACTGAAGAGACAGTGTGTCTGAAATAACTTCAGCTGATTCTGAGGCATACTGTATAACACACCAGCAAAAACCCACACACTGTCCGACTGACCTTGATGTGGCATGATGTGTTTTTTCTGGGCATAATTTTTGCGACTTAATTCTGAAACCGCACAGATCACACAATGCCCCAAACGTTTAACATCTGAAAATACATGCCTAGCTCAAATTCATATACTCATTCAGGCACAGTGCTTAAATAACCACAGTTGTACTACCTGTACATGCTTTTGCCTAAACAATTATGTAGTTATAGAATTGCCAATAGTAACCAACCATGCAAACTTGCCATAAATGGATTACCAGCTGTGGTCTTCACTACAGTTGCAGTTATAGTGGATAACTGTAGGTGTCAGAAGTTATCAAATGTTTACAGTGTGGATCCTTTTCTCATTAACTCTCTGTATCCTGTAACACTGTAAACATTATATGTATGTATAGTGTGAGCCGCGTGACTAATGTATAATAGTTTCTAGCAAGTGTGCCACTGCGGATCATGTTTTATCCTCACTTTAAAGTGTTTTATGTATCAGTGCCATTTATCAGTATCATTTATGTATCAGTATGTGTGTTTAAGTAACCTGGAAAATAAGATTTTTTCATTATTTATTCTACTTTTTTATTTTATTTTCAATTGCACAAAATAACTGTCAGCTTTAAAATAAGAAACATTAGAACATGCTCATTAATTTGGGAAAAACTATTATAAGCGTAGTAATTATTAGGAGTAAAACGTTGAATTAACAAATGAATATAAACTTCAGTGTCTTATATGGTTTGTCGTCCTATGCTTTAATGGCAGCAGCACTCAGGTTGACATGAACACAATGGTCATGTTATCCAGCATGATTTCAGAATGTTTCAAACTGAGCATCTTGTGCTTCAGTGGAAGCAATGACATCTTACTGTTAACTCAAAGTAGTTCACATCACATGATCAATGTCACAAGTTTGTTTATTTGGTTGGTGACCTAAAATTAGTGCAGAATCGCAAATCTACTATTCATTAAGATTTTCAATGTGGTTTAGATTCTTTGCAGTTGATGCGATACTCTACCAGGGTAATGCTATTTTCAAATATATATATATATATATATATATATATATATATATATATATATATATATATATATATAGAGAGAGAGAGAGAGAGAAATTATATAAAATCAATAATAGTCTTTAAAAATGGTTTATTTTAAAAACAAAAACAATCTGTCATAACATACTTACTCAAATGTCATTCCAAATCTTTCTTTCTTCATTCTGTGGAACACAAAAGAATATAATTTAAGAATATTGGAGGTCAAACACATTGGACTGCAGAGACTTCCATTGTACAGATGGAGAAAGATTTTTTCGAGATATCTCTTTATTTCTGTGTTCCACAGATGAAAGGAAAGCATAAAGTTTTGCAAACAACATGAGGGTAAATTAAGACAGAAATGTAATTTTAGGGAAACTATTACTGGAACTTATGAAATGAAATTACAATTGTATGGTTTTATGTTCAGTGTTTGTGTGCTCTGTCTGTAGGTTATAAGGCACTGGTAGTCATTGTTTATTTGTGTTCCAGAAAGAGTCAAGGAATTTCTCATTTAAGAGGCACTGAATTTCCGCCCTGATCAAACTCAATCAAATATTAATTTACTGAACCTGAGGAGTACTTTTTTAACCAATGAGATGTGATATGTAGAAGGCATTAAGTGCAACCTAAGGGTTCAGACTTTCTTCCCTTTCATTCTTCATTGTTGTGAGAAAGTGTTCCATGTAGAACAACAGGGTTTTATCTTGCAGATCAAGACCCTGTGTGACTGAATACTCGGGACTAACATACAATGTAACCCATCCTTTACCTCAAAGAAAATTATATATCTTATAAAATATGTTTACAGGAAGCACAGATGTCTGATAAAGAATGCAGTGTCTGGAAATCATCACTTTATATGTGCACAAACTTTTGTTAAACGTCTTAAATCTTTTTATCCTTTTTGTTGACAAAGGACCTCATATGATTTTCTTTCTCCTATGGAACAAGAATATTTCTTTGTTCATAAAATTAAAGTAACGCTCCAAAAATACATAAAATTAGCATAAAAGTAATCAATACAACTCAAGTGGCATAATACAAGTGTTCTGTGATCTGTTTTGGTCTCAAACAGACCAAATTTTAAGTGGTTATTCATTTGCAAATCAAAACCTCGATCAACAGAGGTAAATAAAAATGGCAGCACATCAATAACATAAATTCGTAGATTTGGATACAACAGGTTTATACAATAAAGTTGCTTTGTCCTTGACTCTTTGTGCTAGGATGAAAGGAACCAGGTGCTGACCACATACCTATATGGTGCGTCAGATCTGGCATGATGCTTATCTGCGCTGGGATAAAGATGAGTATGATGGACTTGAGGTCATTCGAATACCCAGCGATCTTGTTTGGAGACCAGACATCGTTCTGTATAACAAGTAAAATACCTTCAGTACATTTATTACCAGTTGTCACATACACAGTTTATCTTGCATTAAACAGGGAAACATACAAATCTGTGCATTTAAACATTACATAATGTGAGGATTTTACTAATATGTACACAACACGCACAAATTTGATTGTGGGTTACAAAAACACTGAATTATTAACCCCTATATCTCTTTTTTTACTTAGTGCGGATGAGGAGGACTCCTCTGGACCTCCAGGCACTAACGTGGTATTGAGGTATAATGGTGAGATCACTTGGGACTCCCCTGCCATTACTAAGAGTTCCTGTAAGGTGGACGTCTCTTATTTCCCCTTTGATAGTCAAGAGTGCAACCTTACCTTTGGCTCCTGGACCTATAATGGCAACCAGGTAATATGCACTTGATAGGTGTACATGCAGCATATACAATAGTAAACATGCCTGTATTCTTCTGTTGAGCTATTCTAATGAGTTACTTTGGATAAAAGCTTTTTGTCTCTGAACATATGTAAGATGTATACACTGTTATGTAACAATAGATATCTAATCCCCTAGCTCACTAACTGTAGGTAAGAGCAGGGGATATTAACACATATGGGTTTTGCTTATTTACACAGAAAATGCTTAGATGTAATATACACAAGTCAACTGCATTCTTAATATCCTTAACAAAAGGATGAGATAAATGTAATGGTAAATGAAAAAGCTCCATACAGTGAATATATTGTAGCTGTATGCTAAATGTTAGTTAGTACATCCTCAGCATCCCAAATTATGAACTGACATCAGAATATACACTATATTGCCAAAAGTATTGGGACACCCCTCCAAATCACTGAATTCAGGTGTTGCAATCACTTTCATGGCCACAGGTGTATAAAATCAAGCACCTAGGCATACAGACTACTTCTACAAACATTTGTGAAAGAATGGGTTGCTCTCAGGAGCTCAGTGAATTTAAGCGTAGTACTGTGATAGGTTGCCACCTGTGCAAGTACATTCATTAAATTTCCTCACTACTAAATAGTCAAATGGGGTTAGCGCATGCTGAGGCGCATAGTGTGCAGAAGTTGGCAACTTTCTGCAGTCAATAGCTACAGATTTCCAAACTTTGTGTGGCCTTCAGATTAGCTCAAGAACAGTGCCTAGAGAGCTTCATGGAATGGGTTTCCATGGCCGAGCAACTGCATCCAAGCCTTACATCTCCAAGTACAATGCAAAGAGTCGGATGCAGTGGTGTATAGCAAGCCGGCACTGGACTTTAGAGCAGTGGAGATGTGTTCTCTGGTGTTCTCGTGTTGTCTGACAATCTGATGGATGAGTCTGGGTTTGGCGGTTGCCAGGAGAACAGTACTTGCCTAACTGCATTGTGCCAAGTGTAAAGTTTGGTGGAGGGGGGATTATGGTGTGGTGTTAGGCTTGACCCCATAGTTCCAGTGAAAGGAACTCTTAATGTTTCAGCATACCAAGACATTTTGGACAATTTCATGCTCCCAACTTTGTGGTAACAGTTTGGGGATGGCCCCTTCCTGTTCCAACATGACTGAAATATAAGTTTATGAGATTTGTAAATTATTGCATTCCTTTTTTATTCACAATTTGTACAGTGTCCCAACTTTTTTGGAATTGGGTTTGTATTTATTATTTATATTTTGGGTGTTTTAAAAATATATATACATTTTTATACATTTAAAAATATATATACATTTATGGACCTTGTGTACCAGTGCACAAAACAAGGTCCATAAAGACATGGATGAGCAAGTTTGGTGTGGAGGAACTTGACTGGACTCAGAGTCCTGACCTCAACCCAATAGAACACCTTTGGGATGAATTAGAGCGGAGACCTTCTCGTCCAACATCAGTGCTTGACTTAACAAATGCGCTTCTAGAAGAATGGTCAAAAATTCCCATAAACACACTCCTAAACCTTGTGGAAAGCCTTCCCACAAGAGTTGAAGCTGTTATAGCTGCAAAGGGTGGGCCAACTCCATATTAAACCCTACAGTTTAAGAATGAGATGTCATTAAAGTTCATGTGCATGTAAAGACAGGTGTCCCAAAACCTTTGGCAATATAGTGTATATATGAACACATAGAAAGGATGTTATTAAATATTATTAAAAGCTATAGAAAATGGTGGCTTGACCTCTGTGTCGTCTTCATGCACTGTCTGTAACCTCATTTCTGCTGCTCAGATAAACATACAAATATATGTAACATTTAAAGGAGAGAAAATGTATATATATTTTTAAAACACCCAAAATATAAATAATAAATACAAACCCAATTCCAAAAAGTTGGGACACTGTACAAATTGTGAATAAAAAGGAATGCAATAATTTACAAATCTCATAAACTTATATTTTATATATATTATCTATATTTTATTCACAATAGAATATAGTTAACATATCAAATGTTGAAAGTGAGACATTTTGAAATGTCATGCCAAATATTGCCTCATTTTGGATTTCATGAGAGCTACACATTCCAGAAAAGTTGGAACAGGTAGCAATAAGAGGCCAGAAAAGTTAAATGTACATATAAGGAGCAGCTGGAGGACCAATTTGCAACTTATTAGGTCAGTTGGCAACATGATTGGGTATAAAAAGAGCCTCTCAGAGTGGCAGTGTCTCTCAGAAGTCAAGATGGGCAGAGGATCAGCAATTCCCCCAATGCTGCGGCCAAAAATAGTGGAGCGATATCAAAAAGGAGTTTCTCAGAGAAATATTACAAAGAGTTTGAAGTTATCATCATTTACAGTGCATAATATCATCCAAAGATTCAGAGAATCTGGAACAATCTCTGTGCATAAGGGTCAAGGCCGGAGAACCATACTGGATGCCGTGATCTTCGGGCCCTTAGGCGGCACTGCATCACATACAGGAATGCTACTGTAATGGAAATCACAACATGGGCTCAGGAATACTTCCAGAAAACATTGTCGGTGAACACAATCCAATGTACCATTCGCGGTTGTCGGCTAAAACTCTATAGGTCAAAAAAGAAGCCATATCTAAACATGATCCAGAAGGGCAGGCGTTTTCTCTGGGCCAAGGCTCATTTAAAATGGACTGTGGCAAAGTGGAAAACTGTTCTGTGGTCAGACGAATCAAAATTTGAAGTTCTTTTTGGAAAACTGGGACGCCATGTCATTCGGACTAAAGAGGACAAGGGCAACCAAAGTTGCTATTGGTCAGCTCAGAAGCCTGCATCTCTGATGGTAATCTGGTTGCATGAGTGCGTGTGGTTGGTATATAGTTATATAGCTATATGGTATATAGTTCTAGTTCAAGTTCAAGAACAACATATGCTCCCATCCAGACGTCGTCTCTTTCAGGGAAGACTTGCATTTTCCAACATGACAATGCCAGACCACATACTGCATCAATTACAACATCATAACTGCGCAGAAGGATCCGGGTACTGAAATGGCCAGCCTGCAGTCCAGATCTTTCACCCATAGAAAACATTTGGCGCATCATAAAGAGGAAGATGCGACAAAGAAGACCTAAGACAGTTGAGCAACTAGAAGCCTGTATTAGACAAGAATGGGACAATATTCCTATTCCTAAACTTGAGCAACTTGTCTCCTCAGTCCCCAGACTTCCTCCAGCTGTTCTTTATATGTACATTTAACTTTTCAGGCCTCTTATTGCTACCTGTTCCAACTTTTCTGGAATGTGTAGCACTCATGAAATCAAAATGAGCCAATATTTGGCATGACATTTCAAAATGTCTCACTTTCAAGATTTGATATGTTATCTATATTATATTGTGAATAAAATATAAGTTTATGAGATTTGTAAATCATTGCATTCCTTTTTATTCACAATTTGTACAGTGTCCCAACTTTTTTGGAATCGGGTTTGTAAATCTAAATAAAAATACCTAAAATTACTTTAGAACTTACTTTATCCTGTTTTTTATTCATATATAATGCAAACGAAACCCTGTTATTCTGCAAGAAGGTAGTTGTGGAGGAGGATATAGGCAGAATTGTGAATTGTCCCCTACTGAAAATCCTGTCATCTCCAATGTAATCCCAGGTGGACATCACTATGGGCATGGAGAGTGGTGACCTTTCAGACTTTGTGGAAAACGTGGAATGGGAGTGTCATGGCATGCCAGCCGTTAAAAACGTCATTATGTATGGCTGCTGCTCAGACCCTTACCCTGATATAACATACACAGTCCTTCTCAAGCGGCGATCTTCCTTCTACATCTTCAACTTGCTTCTGCCGTGTTTCCTCATCTCATTCCTGGCTCCACTGGGCTTCTACCTGCCTGCTGATTCTGGGGAGAAGGTCTCACTGGGGGTGACGGTGCTGCTGGCTCTGACTGTATTTCAGCTGATGGTGGCAGAGAGTATGCCACCTTCAGAAAGTGTTCCACTAATTGGTGAGTTTACAGTGGAGCATATTGTTTAATATACAAGTTTAACTTTTGAATGGAATTAGTGAAATAAATCAACTTTTGATGATATTCTAATTATATGACCAGCACCTGTATATATATTGGTCATTTATCTCCCAGCCCTACTTCTGGTCTATTGTTTATCTTTTGTCTTAAACTGGTTCTCAACTCTGCCCTTGAGGTCTACTTTCCTGCAGAGTTTAGCTCCAACCTTGATCAAACTCGCCTGTCTATAATTTTCTAGTATTCCTGAAGACTTTGATTAGCTTGTTCAGGTGTGTTTGATTAGGGTTGGAGGAAACACTCAGGTAGTTGGTGTTGTAGTGCCAGCATTGAGAAAACCCTGTCATAAGCATTTAAAAGTGCTTATTTAGATGTCATGTTGTTGTATGAACAGAATGATCAAGTAGCACCTGATAGTATATACAGTTGTCAATCCCAAACCCTGATTAATTTAATGTAGTGTTTTTGTTATTCATCCCTTGTTTGTGTCTTTCTTATAGGAAAATACTACATCGCAACAATGACCATGATAACAGCCTCTACATCATTGACTATCTTCATCATGAATATACACTTCTGTGGAGCGGAAGCAAAACCTGTGCCCCACTGGGCCAAAGTCCTGATAATAGACTACATGTCAAAGATCTTCTTTGTGTATGAGGTAGGGAGAACTGCACCACACCTGAAAGCGACAGAGGCCCATTGTTCTCTGAAGACCCGCTGGCTAGCCTGGAGAGAGATGGATATTTCGACAAAGGTTTTATGGAGACTGTCAGAATGATAACACAAAACACAGTCAGTTTAATGGGTACAATCACAGAGCCCACCGGCAAGGGAATGTGTACCATCACAACAACAGTGACTATCAGCAACATAGGCACCAGCATCAAAGGAGGACCCGCTCATCTTCAAATTCCCTATCCGGCAGAATACCAATCATCCGAAATATACACATTACATTGGTGAGATGGAAGCGATAAGCTCCACTAACAAGCCAGGAAAAACTAAAAGATAGCGAACTGTCCATTCCAGAAAAACTTAATGGATACACCTACGATCATGGCAATGGCTATCTCAATGGAGTTGGCTATCTTCATGATAATGGCTACAGCAAAACCTTTGGAGCAGATAGATACAATAAGACCCCACTGGCACAGGATATGTATGCGTCTGTGGCCAACATCAGAAAGTGGTGCAAAACATTGACTACATAGCTAACTGTTTCAGAGAGCAAAGGGCACACCAGGCAAAAGGTGCAGAGTGGAAGAAGGTTGCCAAGGTGATGGATAGGTTCTTCATGTGGGTGTTTTTCATTATGGTATTCCTCATGAGTATCCTTGTCATGGCCAAGGCAACCTAAATCCATTTACACATTAAAGACTAAAACTATTGATTATATAATGGGTAACTCTATTTGTCAAAAGACCATTTAGTTACTGATTATAATTTTTCTTAAACAATAATTTCTATAACCCTGTATTTGTCGAAAATGTGCACGTTCTACATTCAATTTAATATATGTATTGCAGTTACAGCCTGAGTGTTAGTTGTTTGAATGTCTCACTTTCTTCATTGTTTACTTTATTCTTTCCACTCAAGATTCTCTGGTTGTAACAGTTAAAGAAATGGCATTAATATTTCAGGTGTAGACGTGTTCCCACATGTGTATATAGGGTAACACAATCTTTGTCTGGCATGGACACACATTAATAATGCATAATTAACCTTGCACATGCGTATGGACAGACATCCACACTATCACACATTAAAAATTCATAAACAGACTAGTCTGAAGTCTTGAATGCTGAACACAACACACACACACACACACACACACACACACACACACACACACACACACACACACACACACACACACACACACACACACACACATCCTTGACCAGTGCTAATGTCTGCTAATGTCTACACTCTGCAACTTCTATATGTACTTGTGTTAACTTATTTCTTTGATTTTCTGTATTTATTTCTTGCTTTGTTCTCTTACAATATTCTTAACAAATGGTGCTACACAAATAAAAACTTTATTAATTATATAATCCAAGAATCTTAGACTACTGTTAAAAAGGCAAAAGTTAAATAAAAAGAGTAGTAAAATTAGCACTGGAACCTCAAATTGCCTACTGAAGCATGAGTAAGGATTAAATCAAGCCTTGCATAAAAAAGAGCAACTCAAAAAAGGGCTGCACCAACATTTGCATAATGTGAACTTGTAATTACATATGCATAAACTGGCTCCATCAATGGCAACAGACACTTGTTGGGTTTTGATGGATCGGTGTGTTACTTGTTTTCAGCAACTGAACATGTTCAATTCAGTCAGGACCACTTCATCAAGTATATTGTTTATTATCATTGTTGACAATGAAAGCATACAGTTAGTGTTGGTGGTATGGTTCTGTTCTGGGCAAGAACTCCCCACGCCTGTCCATGTGCCCACCTGGACAGAGCGGGGAGAGCAGCAAGTCAACCCCCCGGGGGTACAGAATGGAACCAGTTTATGTATATGTAATTATGTAATTACAAGTTTACATTATGCAAATGTAGACAATACATGAGAGAAAAGCTTGCCGTGTAGAGACCTACAGAAAGAAACAAAGCAAATTAAACATAGGTAAAGGTGGAGTTGGGGTTGGAGGAGGGAGTTTGTTGCAAGCAGCGATGCGATAGAGAATTGCTGAGAAATGGGAATTTAAATGGCCGTGGTGATAAGTGTTGAGACTGGATTGGTACACGTCAGGAACAGCTGGCTATCAGCTGATGTAAGCTTGATGTGGCCTGCCTGAACTGACGCAATGCTTGATTTAGCATTAGTCAAGATGTGGAATGAGAAGTAACATACTGTAATCTGGTGATCATCCCTGTTGCCCATAAGGAAATGTAATATATGTACATATATGTCCCTATATCCAGTAGGGATGTCATATATGTTTCATATAAGGCAATACATTATTAGCACATATATACATCCTCACGATATATGAAGATATATATGTTTATACAATGTATGAAATACCCATAAATTAATTATTATATATACATATATTAAAATGATTTATATGATTACTTTTTATATGGTACTGTATGTTAATGCCATATATGTAAACAATATAGGTCAAATTTATATATACAAGTTTATTTAAACAACACATGCAAACATTCAGTATGCTTATATAGGATTTTATATGGATTTATATGGTTGTATACCACATAAAATGAATTTATATATGGTATATTTTGTTTTTATGCTTCTTTTTAATGCTTATATGTTTGCATAATTAACTTTAAGTTGTTTATCATTGATGTTATAGTTTTAATTTTTGTAATATTGTTGTTAGTCAGTTGTTTCTTTTAATTTTGGTGAATTCCTTGCAAATACTGACATTGTTTTGTTTGTTTGTTGTAGCTCTTATGGTGTTGTGAGTCGAATAAGGTGTATTGTGGAGTTAAGGATAATACATGGAAAAAGGGAAACATCCAAAAAGAGACAATTTCTTTATTTCAAGCAGTGTATGAAATACCCATAAATTAATTATTATATATACATATATTAAAATGATTTATATGATTACTTTTATATGGCACTGTATGTTAATGACATATATGTAAACAATATAGGTCGAATTTATATATACAAGTTTATTTAAACAACACATGCAAACATTCAGTATGCTTATAATTAGGATATTTCATATATGAGACATACATGTCAACATACAGGTGCTGGTCATATAATTAGAATATCATCAAAAAGTTGATTTATTTCACAAATTCCATTCAAAAAGTGAAACTTGTATATTATATTCATTCATTACACACAGACTGATATATTTCAAATGTTTATTTCTTTTCATTTTGATGATTATAACTGACAACTAAGGAAAATCCCAAATTCAGTATCTCAGAAAATTAGAATACTGTGAAAAGGTTGAATATTGAAGACACCTGGTGCCACACTCTAATCAGCCGATTAACTCAAAACACCTGCAAAGGCCTTTAAATGGTCTCTCAGTCTAGTTCTGTAGGCTACACAATCATAGGGAAGACTCCTGACCTGACAGTTGTCCAAAAGACGACCATTGACACCTTGCACAAGGAGGGCAAGACACAAAAGGTCATTGCAAAAGAGGCTGGCTGTTCACAGAGCTCTGTGTCCAAGCACATTAATAGAGAGGCGAAGGGAAGGAAAAGATGTGGTAGAAAAAAGTGTACAAGCAATAGGGATAACCGCACCTGGAGAGGATTGTGAAACAAAACCCATTCAAAAATGTGGGGGGAGATTCACAAAGAGTGGACTGCAGCTGGAGTCAGTGCTTCAAGAACCACTACGCACAGACGTATGCAAGACATGGGTTTCAGCTGTCGCATTCCTTGTGTCACAGTCCTTCTGAACAACAGACAGCGTCAGAAGCATCTCGCCTGGGCTAAAGACAAAAAGGACTGGACTGCTGCCAAGTGGTCCAAAGTTATGTTCTCTGATGAAAGTAAATCAGGGCCCCAGAGTCTGGAGGAAGAGAGGAGAGGCACACAATCCACGTTGCTTGAGGTCCACTGTAAAGTTTCCACAGTCAGTGATGGTTTGGGGTGCCATGTCATCTGCTGGTGTTGGTCCACTGTGTTTTCTGAGGTCCAAGGTCAACGCAGCCGTTTATCAGGAAGTTTTAGAGCACTTCATGCTTCCTGCTACTGACCAACTTTATGGAGATGCAGATTTCATTTTCCAACAGGACTTGGCACCTGCACACAGTGCCGAAGCAACCAGTACCTGGTTTAAGGACCATGGTATCCCTGTTCTTAATTGGCCAGCAAACTCGCCTGACCTTAACCCCATAGAAAATCTATGGGGTAGATTCAAGATTCAAGATTCAAGAGTTTTATTTGTCACATACACAGTTATATACAGAATATACAACCGGCAGTGAAATGTAAACAGGTCCGCTCCATGGACAAGTGCAAATTCACAGTTAAAACACAAGGAAGAAATTATAATAGAAATAGGATAAAAAAGTACTAGCTATATATATCTGTAGAATTATAAATAATCAAGTCAAGTAGAGAAAAAAAGTAAAAAATAAGAATAAGAAGTGGAATAAAATAATTGAAGTAGACTGTGCAGTGAGTAAACTGTAGACTTATAAATATGTGGTTAACAAATGTATAAAGAGTATAATGTGCAAACAGGTTTATAACAGGTTGTTACAGAGTAACAACGAGAACAGAAAGTGCAGTGCAATGTCAGTATGTTTATCCTGAAGTGAAGTCACGTGGTGTTAAGTGACTGAGTTCAGGAGTCTGATGGCCTGGGGGAAGAAGCTCCTCCTGAGTCTCTCAGTTTTGGCCATCAGGCTTCGAAGAAGCGCTACCAGATGGCAGCAGCGTGAAATTAGGGTTTGCAGGGTGATTAGAGTCCTTGATGATCTTAGTAGCTCTACCTTTGCAGCGTTTGGTGTAGACGTCCTGCAGAGACGGGAGAGCTGACCCTGAGATACGCTCGGATAAGCGCACAACTCTTTGCAGGGCTTTGCGGTCATGACTGGTGCTGTTCCCATACCACGCTGTGATGCACTGAGTTAGTACACTTTCTATCGCCCCTAAATAGAAAGTTTTCAGGATAGCTGGTGAAACCCTGAATTTCCTCAGCTGGCGCAGGTGGTACAGTCTTTGCCTGGCTTTTTTCACCTGTGTCTGAATGTGAGCAGTCCAGGTCAGGTCCTCGGAGATGTTTACTCCCAGGTACTTGAAGCTGATCATCAGTACTTGACCCGCTGATCATGAGGGGGGAGTATGTCCGTTGCTGTCTCTTCCTGAAGTCCACAATCATTTCTTTGGTCTTGCCAACATTCAGAGAGAGACAGTTGTCCTGGCACCATGATGTTAGATGCTCCACCTCGTCCAAGTATGCCGTCTCATTGTTGTTGGAAATGAGGCCCAGGACAACAGTATCATCAGCAAATTTGATGATAGAGGTGGAGCTGTGTGTGGACAAACAGTCATGCGTGTAAAGCGAGTAGAGCAGGGGACTCAGGACACAGCCCTGTGGAGCTCCCACACTCAGGGAGATGGAGGTGGAGGTGGACTGGCCTATTCTCACCACCTGAGGCCTGCCAGTGAAGTCCTCAATCCAGTGGCAGAGAGAAGGATTCAGGCCGAGATCCAGGAGTTTGGAGGTTAGCTTAATGGGAACTATGGTGTTAAAGGCTGAGCTATAGTCAATAAATAGCAGCCTTACGTAGTTCCCACTTTTGCTGTCAATGTGAGTGAGGGAGGAGTGGAGGACATGAGAGATGGCATCTTTAATCGATCTATTGGGACGATAGGCAAACTGAAGAGGGTCCAAAGTGTCAGGAATGAAGGCGCAAATGGTGTTTTTAATGAGTCTCTCAAAGACCTTCATGACTATAGATGTGAGAGCCACTGGACGATAGTCATTTAGGCAAGAGGGTTTACTGTTCTTAGGGACAGGGATGATGGTGGATTTTTTGAAGGAGGTGGGGACCACAGATGTAGCGAGGGACTCATTAAAGACAGATGTAAACAACCCAGCGAGCTGATCAGCACAGGACCGCAGAACACGACCTGAAATACCATCCGGCCCGGCAGCTTTCCTGACGTCCACACGCTTGAGTGCTCTCCGAACTACATCCTCTGAGACAGAGATCACGTGGTTGTTGCTGCTCTGAGTAATTTCCTCTAACGCGCCACTTGGCGGAGTCACGTTGCCGCGGTTACAGTCAAAGCGAGCGTAGAAAGAGTTTAACTCGTTCACAAGCAACGGGTCAGCGCTCCCCTCTGCAGAGGATTTAGATCCAAACGAGCAGATGGACCTCAGACCTTGCCATATGCGCCGCGAGTCGTTGAGTTGGATATGAGACTCCACTCGGTCTTTGTAACAGAGTTTTGCGGCTTTAACTGCTCGTCTGAGAGCATAGCAGGACGATCTGTATTCAGTCATGTTCCCTGAAAGGAGACCGGCGTTGTAAGCGGCACTGCGTGTGTTCACTGCAGCGGATTGAATTGTCCACCCACGGTTTCTGATTTGAGAAGGACGTTATTGTTATTGTTTGCGTGGCTTTGCGTGGGTAAGCGTGTTGATGAAGCAAAGCGCCACTTCTGTGAACTCTAAAGTCTATTGCCAGATTTGACCATGGTCATTGAGGATGGGCAGAGGTTCCAGCAGAGGTTATAATGTTTAAACTGGTGTTAAACCAGTTAAATACTGTGTTTGTGAATATCTGCTCAAATGTAGATGTGCTAATTTTTCATATTGGAAGCGGCAGTGTGATCAGAGTGGCTCGTTTGGGTCAGTAAATGCTGCTCCATCTCTGCAAGCACTGTGAAATTTGAGTCACTTATAATGTGCATTTGAAAAGCAAATCGCCAAACATTACATGTTTTACTCCAAACTCACTTCATAACATCAG
Organism: Paracanthobrama guichenoti; assembly: GCA_018749465.1. Classification (NCBI taxonomy): domain Eukaryota; kingdom Metazoa; phylum Chordata; class Actinopteri; order Cypriniformes; family Gobionidae; genus Paracanthobrama; species Paracanthobrama guichenoti. Next base: position 18,682,600 of record CM031943.1, on the reverse strand, counting down.
TCAGTGTTTGAAATAACTTACATTTGGGATCTTAAGTAGCTTCTTATCACAGAATGAGGCAGATGGTATTTTTGTAATATTCTATACTGTAATTAGCCTACGATTTACTCACCCTCAAGTAATCTATGTATATGACATTCTTTTCTCAGACAAATACCAATCAGAGTTATATAAAAAAATGTCCTGGCTCTTTCAAGCTTTATAATGGCAGTGAATGGCTGTTTCTGTTGTGAAGTCCATAAAAGTGCAAAGTGAAGAATATCATATACACCTTGGATGACTTAAATGACTTAAATCATGGGCTAATTTTCATTTTTGGGTGAACTATCCCTTTAATGCTGTCGATTAACATTGCATTATAAATATAATTTATTCTTATGAAAATACCCTTGATGGCTCGAAGAGCACATATAAACCATATATTGTGGCAGTTGTGTGTTTATTGTCTTCAGATTTAATAAGTCGAAGTGTACTATCTTCTTTTATTCAGCCACAGCGATAGCTGTACTAGGGATTTCCTGGAGCGTCATAAGTTAGACTTTTCGCGACGCTCTCCGACTTCCAGTATGAATGAAACAGACATAATGTGTTTAGTACTAAATAATGCCACCACCATATTTTGGGTCATGGCGAGTGTGTACTCTGTCTGGGCAAGGCCCACGCGGATGCAGCGCTCACCGGGTTGGCGCGCTCACCAACGCTCACCCAAAAAAATCCGCGGAACCAGCGGGCTGAGTATGCTGAGGCAAGTGAGCTCACACCATCCCAGTGTCCGCGTGACTCGTCTTCGCCTCATCGCGACATCGATGTTCCCTCGAACGTATCTGCACCTTCTGCTCGACACGATGACACGCAAGAGAAGCACGATGACTCCATGTCATTGGCAGCTTCAGATGGCAGGGGTGATCTTGGGGACAGTATCAAGACAAGTGGTGGTCACCACGGATGCCTCCAAAACGGGTTGGGGCGCTCTGTGCGAGGGGAAAACCGGTCTTTGGATTGTGGTCGAGCGTGATTCAAGATTCAAGATTCAAGAGTTTTATTTGTCACATACACAGTTATATACAGAATATACAACCGGCAGTGAAATGTAAACACAGTTGCACAGTTGCACATAAACTGCCTGTAAATGCTGGCGGTTGTGCTAGCCCCCTCAAGAACTTCCTTCCTCGTCTTTCGGGACATCATGTCTTGGTCTGTACAGACAACACGACAGTGGTTTTCTACATACATCGCCAGGGCGGGCTCAGTTCGAGACGACTCAACCAGCTAGTCAAAAGTCTCCTCTTATGGGCAAAAGGCTAACTGTACTAGCTGAGAGCCTCTCAGAGTGGCAAAAGTCTCCTCTTATGGGCAAAAGGCTAACTGTACTAGCTGAGAGCCTCTCAGAGTGGCAGTGTCTCTCAGAAGTCAAGATGGGCAGAGGATCACCAATATGAAAAATAGTGGAGCAATATCAGAAAGGAGTTTCTCAGAGAAAAATTGCAAAGAGTGTGAAGTTATCATCATCTACAGTGCATAATATCATCCAAAGATTCAGAGAATCTGGAAAAATCTCTGTGCGTAAGGGTCAAGGCCAGAAATCCATACTGGATGCCCGTGATCTTCGGGCCCTTAGACGGCACTGCATCACATACAGGAATGCTACTGTAATGGAAATCACAACATGGGCTCAGGAATACTGCCAGAAAACATATAGGTCAAAAAAGAAGCCATATCTAAACATGATCCAGAAGCCCAGGCGTTTTCTCTGGGCAAAGGCTCATTTAAAATGAACTGTGGCAAAGTGGAAAACTGTTCTGTGGTCAGACGAATCAAAATTTGATGTCCTTTTCAGAAAACTGGGACGCCATGTCATCCGGACTAAAGAGGACAAGGACAACCCAGAAGTTGTTATCAGCGCTCAGTTCAGAAGCCTGCATCTCTGATGGTATGGGGTTGCATGAGTGCGTGTGGCATGGGCAGTTTACACATCTGGAAAGGCACCATCAATGCTGAAAGGTATATCCAAGTTCTCAAGTTCTAAAAAAACATATGCTCCCATCCAGATGTCATCTCTTTCAGGGAAGACCTTGCATTTTCCAACATGACAATGCCAGACCACATACTGCATCAATTACAACATCATGGCTGCGTAGAAGGATCCGGGTACTGAAATGGCCAGCCTGCAGTCCAGATCTTTCACCCATAGAAAACATTTGGCGCATCATAAAGAGGAAGATGTGACAAAGAAGACCTAAGACAGTTGAGCAACTAGAAGCCTGTATTAGACAAGAATGGGACAATATTCCCATTCGTCCCCAGACGTTTGCAGACTGTTATAAAAAGAAGAGGGGATGCCACACAGTGGTAAATATGGCCTTGTCCCAACTTTTTTGAGATGTGTTGATGCCATGAAATTTAAAATCAACTTATTTTTCCCTTAAATTATAAATTTTCTCAGTTTAAACATTTGATATGTCATCTATGTTGTATTCTGAATAAAATATTGAAATTTGAAACTTCCACATCATTGCATTCTGTTTTCATTCAAAATTTGTACAGTGTCCCAAGTTTTTTGGAATCGGGTTTGTACGTGGCAGCTATCGCCACTTTCCACACACCGATAGCTGGCCAGTCAATAGGAAAACACGACATGATGGTGCGTTTCCTAAAGGGAGCCAGAAGGCTAAACCCACCCAGGCCTCCTACGGTGTCTCCATGGGACCTCTCTGTGGTCCTACAAGCACTCAAAGAGCCTCCTTTTGAGGCGTTACAGACGGCCGATTTAAAATCCTTGGTGTATAAATAAAGAGGTTAGATGGCCTCTATGAGCCCGCTCCTCGTCCCCTAAGTCACATTTGGAGCCTTATATCTTAACGTTCCAGTGTTCGTTCTATTCCGTCAGTGTATAACTGGCCTCTGTGAGCCCAGTTTGCAAAGGAATGTATCTAGATATGTAATAACTCTGGTCTGAGCCTCTCCATGGTTAAGCCTCTCCATGGTTATGGCTGTAGAGTAAGCACTGCATGATTTTGGTGCCCCATATCAAGTTGATCTAGATTAAATGCTCAGCAGGGTGAGACAAAAACAGATGGTGAAGAAACGACACGCTAACTGCAAAAGAATTAAGAATTAAGGTGAAGAATTAAGTCTCCAGCGCCACCATTTTCCAGAACTGCAACCTACCTGGAGTATCCAGAAATGCAAGGATCTCAGAGACTTAAGTTAGCTAAAGAATCCTAAAAATGACCCCACTTAACCCCTTAAACCCGAAGTGTACTGGCCCGGTACACCCCCATGAAACAAAATCATAGTCTAAGCAACCCCTGAATGTAATAACACAAAATAGGTATCATTTTAAAGCTTAGAATCTCAGCTTTCCTATCCATTTTGACCAAATCTTAATAATGAGCGGAGTTATTCCTCTAAAGCGGAGTGTACACGTGGTCGCCACTTAGCTGCAAAAAAATTAATTGTCATATTTTTCATAAATCCTGCATGGAGCAACATAAAATAGGTGTCATTTGAAAGCTTAGAGTCTAAACTTTACAATGAATGTAGCCATTATTAGTATCTCCAAAGTAATGTTGAGTTATTTGCTAATAAAAATAAAAAATAAAAAATAATTTTTGGAGGTGGGGGATTATTATGTACTGCAATGTGTCAATCACATCATACAGCTCAGATAGTCATGTGTGTATGTCATTTGAAAGGTCTCACGGAGTAGAACACAACAAGCCTAATTGTTTTGTGCTTTGACTAAACTTGAGTGAGTTTTTTGCAAGTTAAATCCTGCAAGACCCATATGTAAATAATATACCGATGTGGCATTCACGTTGCGTTTTTCACTCGTAACTCCATGAAACGTGGAAAATTAATGAAACATCCGATCATTGTAAATGGCACATCCTTATTTACAGCAGACTCTCACGATTAAAAAGAGACCAAAGTTACCATAATCCATCACTCAGATCAGAAGTTATTCATCATGGAATTATAACCTGACAGGAGCACATAAAAAAACAGGTCTAAAGTGGCGTTTAGGCTTATAACTTCAAGAAACATGCTCTGATCGTTGAAAACAGCACATCAGTACTTACAGTTGATGCTCGATTGAAATGAGTCCAAAATAATCCATTGCGTGGTTCACGAATTTTGCGCTGATCAATGCAGTTTTGAAAAATATGACAATTTATTTGTATAGCAGCTAGGTGGCGCCGGAGCGTACACTCCGGTTTAGATGAATAACTCAGCACTCTTTAGAGTTGATTGAAATGGATAGATGCATTGGAAAGCTGATATTCTAATTTTTCAGCATTAGATTGAAAATGTAAAAATATATATATATTTCCTAAAAATATAAAGTGTTCTAACAAATGATACATATTTTTGACTCTCCTTGCTATAGTCATTATGAGTCTTTAAATTTGTGTATGTAACTCAAAAAACAAGTTTTATAAATGTAAAGGACTGAACAAAAGGCTAACTTTGTTCCAAATTCTGTAACTTTTGAGTATTTTATGCCATCACCACAAAATCTAGATGTAGATACAGAACACATATTTTAGATATACACATATTTTTATATCTAAAAATATAAAAGTTTGCTAACAAATTATACCTGCCATTTGACTCTCCTTAGTTTTTGTGTTATGAGTCTTTAAAGTTGTGTATGTCAAACTCTAAACTCTAAAAATACCCTAAGGGCTTAAGGGGTTAATAAGAATCACAAACGGATATGTTGTAAAATACATGGTTATGGTTTCAAACCTGTCTTAGAGTACCACCAGCCCTACAAATTTTGTATGTCTACCTATATCTGACACCCATTTCAGGTTTTGCAGTCTCTACCAATGAGCTCATGAGTTGAATCAGGTGTGATAGATGGGAGACCTACAAAATGTGTTAATTATGATGTAAAATGGTTTGAATCCCACTCCGGCATCTACAGAAAGTTCAAATTGACCGAAGCATGAGCCTCTGATGCTAGAGAACGTTACGTCAAGCACCACGTGGGCTGCAGCAAATGGCCTGATCTCAAGTGGTTGATAAAGTAAAGGAGCCATCCTAAACAGTGTCAGAAAACCCTTGAACTCATACTAAAGGTTAGAGGGCTCGTCCAGGATTCAAACCCAAGACCTCTCACACCCTAAGCAAGAAACATACCCCCAGAGTGTGTATGTATGGGTATGTGTGCACACTTGTACAGTCACTGAATGCTGGCTTCTAACAGAATGGGCGGGCACTAGTTTCATTAGAAAGCGATTGTCGTTAGGAAGCCGCACTCCCTGGAAGCCAGCGACTCTGCTTTATCCTCTGCGCAAGGATAAAAAACAGTTGACATCTGTCTGAATCTGGGCTATGTTGTAGTACAGATGAGCACAAGCAGCAGTAACAATTTCAAAATGAGGACAGCTTTGAGTTTGGCTTAGTGTTGGTAACTGGCGGATATTTCTGAAACTGCTGGGATCGTCCAGGATTTGAACCCGAGACCTCTCGCACCTAAGCGAGAATCATACCCTAGACCAACGAGCCTTGTCGTTGGGTGGGATTTCATGAGGGTGCCACAAATTTAGTGAAGATCACCGTAATACCGAACGCGACCTGCCGTCAAAACACTAAAGTGAAGTTATTTTGCGCGTCAGAAACTACTTCAAGGTATACTACAGATCGAAGGCCAAGTTAGACAGTCAAGGCCCAGTGGCCTAATGGATGAGGCATCAGCCTCCGGAGCTGGGGATTGTGGGTTCAAGTCCCACCTGGGTCATCTTTGATGGGCTACCTTTAAGATGGATGTGAGAAATTCAAGGATGATTTGTTCAAAGCAACACTATATCATTGATGACCACCACGATTGGAATTAGCGTAATAATAACTCTCACGTATTTAAGCGAGGATTCCACAAAATGTTTATTAACAAAAGTAGCTGTCTACTCATCAAGACTGATTCTGTATGTCCAGCATCAATAAATTGTCTTCTTTCGTTTATGCTGTGCCCATGTAGGCAACAAGCTCTTTGGCCATCTAATTGCAGAAAAACGCATGGCACACGAATGGCGGGCTCTAAAGGTAAACAGCCGCATAGAGGCTATGTCGTGAAGCTTGACTTTGAACCATAAGGCATCAGCCTCCTGCCAGGGCGTGCTTGAATGAGCTAGCTCTAAGCTGATGCTGCAAAAAGTCAATGGCTGTTCAAAGAAACTCCATAGAACAACAAGTATATCTGTGCTCATCGTTTCTGCAAAAAGTGACACGGTAATTCAATTAAGAACAATGTAAAATGGTTTGAATCCCACTCCAGGCATCTACAGAAAGTTCAAACTGGCGAAGCATCAGCCTCTGATGCTAGAGAACGTTCACGTTAAGCACACGTGGGCTGCAGCAAATGGCCTGATCTCAAGTGGTTGATAAAGAAAAGAGCCATCCTAAACAGTGTCAGAAAACCCTTGAACTCATACTAAAGATTAGAGGGCTCGTCCAGGATTCAAACCCAAGACCTCTCACACCCTAAGCAGAAACATACCCCTAGAGTGTGTATGTATGGGTATGTGTGCACACTTGTACAGTCACTGAATGCTGGCTTCTAACAGAATGGGCGGGCACTAGTTTCATTAGAAAGCGATTATCGTTAGGAAGCCGCACTCCCTGGAAGCCAGTGACTCTGCTTTATCCTCTGTGCAAGGATAAAAAACAGTTGACATCTGTCTGAATCTGGGCTATGTTGTAGTACAGATGAGCACAAGCAGCAGTAACAATTTCAAAATGAGGACATCTTTGAGTTTGGCTTTAGTGTTGGTAACTGGCTGGATTTTTCTGAAACTGCTGGGCTCAAGTCCGGGATTTGAACCGGGACCTCTCGCACCCTAAGCGAGAATCATACCCCTAGACCAACGAGCCTTGTCGTTAGGTGGGATTTCATGAGGTGCCACAAATTTAGTGAAGATCACCGTAATACCGGAACGAGACCTGCCGTCAAAATACTAAAGGTAGTTATTTTGCGCGTCAGAAACTACTTCAAGGTATACTACAGATCGAAGGCCAAGTTAGACAGTCAAGGCCCAGTGGCCTAATGGATGAGGCATCAGCCTCCGGAGCTGGGGATTGTGGGTTCAAGTCCCACCTTGGTCGTCTTTGATGGGCTACCTTTAAGATGGATGTGCGAGAAATTCAAGGATGATTTGTTCAAAGCAACACTATATCAATGATGACCACGATTGGAATTAGCATAATAATAACTCTCACGTATTTAAGCGAGGATTCCACAAAATGTTTATTAACAAAAGTAGCTGTCTACTCATCAAGACTGATTCTGTATGTCCAGCATCAATAAATCGTCTTCTTTCGCATGCTGTGCCCATGTAGGCAACAAGCTCTTTGGCCATCTAATTGCAGAAAAACGCATGGCACACGAATGGCGGGCTCTAAGGTAAACAGCCGCATAGAGGCTATGTCGTAGGCTTGACTTTGAACCATAAGGCATCAGCCTCCCGCCAAGGACGTGCTTGAATGAGCTAGCTCTAAGCTGATGCTGCAAAAAGTCAATGGCTGTTCAAAGAAACTCCATAGAACAATAAGTATATCTGTGCTCATCGTTTCTGCAAAAGTGACACGGTAATTCAATTAAGAACAATGTAAAATGGTTTGAATCCCACTCAGGCATCTACAGAAAGTTCAAACTGGCGAAGCATCAGCCTCTGATGCTAGAGAAGCGATGCGTTAAGCACCACGTGGGCTGCAGCAAATGGCCTGATCTCAAGTGGTTGATAAAGTAAAGAGCCATCCTAAACAGTGTCAGAAAACCACTTGAACTCATACTAAAGGTTAGAGGGCTCGTCCAGGATTCAAACCCAAGACCTCTCACACCTAAGCAAAGAAACATACCCCTAGAGTGTGTATGTATGGGTATGTGTGCACACTTGTACAGTCACTGAATGCTGGCTTCTAACAGAATAGGCGGGCACTAGTTTCATTAGAAAGCGATTATCGTTAGGAAGCCGCATCTCCTGGAAGCCAGCGACTCTGCTTTATCCTCTGTGCAAGGATAAAAAACAGTTGACATCTGTCTGAATCTGGGCTATGTTGTAGTACAGATGAGCACAAGCAGTGTAATAATTTCAAAATGAGGACATCTTTGAGTTTGGCTTAGTGTTGGTAACTGGCCGGATTTTTCTGAAACTGCTGGGCTCGTCCGGGATTTGAACCCAGGACCTCTCGCACCCTAAGCGAGAATCATACCCCTAGACCAACGAGCCTTGTCGTTAGGTGGGATTTCATGAGGGTGCCACAAATTTAGTGAAGATCACCGTAATACCGGAACGACCTGCCGTCAAAATACTAAAGGTAGTTATTTAGCGTCAGAAACTACTTCAAGGTATACTACAGATCGAAGGCCAAGTTAGACAGTCAAGGCCCAGTGGCCTAATGGATAAGGCATCAGCCTCCGGAGCTGGGATTGTGGGTTCAAGTCCCACCTGGGTCGTCTTTGATGGGCTACCTTTAAGATGGATGAGAAATTCAAGGATGATTTGTTCAAAGCAACACTATATCAATGATGACCACCACGATTGGAATTAGCATAATAATAACTCTCACGTATTTAAACGAGGATTCCACAAAATGTTTATTAACAAAGTAGCTGTCTACTCATCAAGACTGATTCTGTATGTCCAGCATCAATAAATCGTCTTCTTTCGCTTATGCTGTGCCCATGTAGGCAACAAGCTCTTTGGTCATCTAATTGCAGAAAAAGCGCATGGCACACGAATGGCGGGCTCTAAAGGTAAACAGCCGCATAGAGGCTATGTCGTAGGCTTGACTTTGAACCATAAGGCATCAGCCTCCCGCCAAGGGCGTGCTTGAATGAGCTAGCTCTAAGCTGATGCTGCAAAAAGTCAATGGCTGTTCAAAGAAACTCCATAGAACAACAAGTATATCTGTGCTCATCGTTTCTGCAAAAGTGACCACGGTAATTCAATTAAGAACAATGTAAAATGGTTTGAATCCCACTCAGGCATCTACAGAAAGTTCAAACTGGCCGGAAGCATCAGCCTCTGATGCTAGAGAACGTTACGTCAAGCACCACGTGGGCTGCAGCAAATGGCCTGATCTCAGAGTGGTTGATAAAGTAAAGAGCCATCCTAAACAGTGTCAGAAAACCCTTGAACTCATACTAAAGGTTAGAGGGCTCGTCCAGGATTCAAACCCAAGACCTCTCACACCCTAAGCAAGAAACATACCCCTAGAGTGTGTATGTATGGGTATGTGTGCACACTTGTACAGTCACTGAATGCTGGCTTCTAACAGAATGGGTGGGCACTAGTTTCAATAGAAAGCGATTGTCGTTAGGAAGCCGCACTCCCTGGAAGCCAGCGACTCTGCTTTATCCTCTGTGCAAGGATAAAAAACAGTTGACATCTGTCTGAATCTGGGCTATGTTGTAGTACAGATGAGCACAAGCAGCAGTAACAATTTCAAAATGAGGACAGCTTTGAGTTTGGCTTAGTGTTGGTAACTGGCCGGATCTTTCTGAAACTGCTGGGCTCGTCTGGGATTTGAACCGGGACAGCACCCTAAGTGAGAATCATACCCCTAGACCAACGATGCCTTGTCATTGGGGTAGGATTTCATGAGGTGCCACAAATTTAGTAGAAGATCACCGTAATATACGAGGCGCGACCTGCCGTCAAAATACTAAAGGTAGTTATTTGCTTGCGTCAGAAACTACTTCAAGGTATACTACAGATCGAAGGCCAGGTAGACAGTCAAGGCCCAGTGGCCTAATGGATAAGGCATCAGCCTCCGGGCTGGGGATTGTGGGTTCAAGTCCCACCTGGAGTGCGTCTTTGATGGGCTACCTTTAAGATGGATGTGCGAGAAATTCAAGGATGATTTGTTCAAAGCAGCACTATATCAATGATGACCACACGATTGGAATTAGCGTAATAATAACTCTCACGTATTTAAGCGAGAGTTCACTAAAATGTTTATTAACAAAAGTAGCTGTCTACTCATCCAAGACTGATTCTGTATGTCCAGCATCAATAAATCGTCTTCTTTAAACATGCTGTGCCCATATAGGCAACAAGCTCTTTGGCCATCTAATTGCAGAAAAACGCATGGCACCACGAATGGCGGGCTCTAAAGGTAAACAGCCGCATAGAGGCTATGTCGTGAAAACGACTTTGAACCATAAGGCATCAGCCTCCGCCAAGGGCGATGCTTGAATGAGGCTAGCTCTAAGCTGATGCTGCAAAAGTCAATGGCTGTTCAAAGAAACTCCATAGAACAACAAGTATATCTGTGCTCATCGTTTCTGCAAAAGTGACACGGTAATTCAATTAAAGAACAATGTAAAATGGTTTGAGATCCCACTCCAGGCATCTACAGAAAGTTCAAACTGGCGAAGCATCAGCCTCCTGATGCTGAGAGGCGATGCGATCAAGCACCACGTGGGGCTGCAGCAAATGGCCTGATCTCAAGTGGTTGATAAAGTAAAGGAGCCATCCTAAACAGTGTCAGAAAACCCTTGAACTCATACTAAAGGTTGAGGGCGCCGTCCAGGATTCAAACCAAGACCTCTCACACCTAAGCAAGAAACATACCCTAGAGTGTGTATGTATGGGTATGTGTGCACGCACTAATACAGTCACTGAATGCTGGCTTCTAACAGGAATGGGTGGGCACTAGTTTCAATAAGCGATTGTGGTTGAGCCAGCACTCCTGGAAATAGCGACTCTGCTTTATCCTCTGCATATGGGATAAAAAACAGTTGACATCTGTCTGAATCTGGGCTATGTTGTAGTACAGATGAGCACAAGAAAGCAGTAACAATTTCAAAAATGAGGACAGCTTTGAGTTTGGCTTAGTGTTGAAAGTAACTGGCCAGATGTTTTCTGAAACTGCTGGCCTCGTCGAGATTTGAACCCGGGACCTCTAAGCACCCTAAGCGAGAATCATACCCTAGACCAGGCCTTGCCGTTGGGGTGGGATTTCATGAGGGTGCCACAAATTTAGTGAAGATCACCGTAATGCCGGAGACAGGACCTGCCGTCAAAACACTAAAGGTAGTTATTTGGGCGTCAGAAACTACTTCAAGGTGTACTACAGATCGAAGGCCAAGTTAGACAGTCAAGGCCCAGTGGCCCCTAATGGATAAGGCATCAAGCCTCGGGCTGGGGATTGTGGGTTCAAGTCCCACCTGGGTCATCTTTGATGGGCTACCTTTAGAATGGATGTGCGAGAAGTTCACAAGGATGATTTGTTCAAAGCAACACTATATCAATGATGACCACACGATTGGAATTAGCATAATAATAACTCTCACGTGTTTAAACGAGGATTCACACAAAATGTTTATTAACACAAAGTAGCTGTCTACTCATCAAGACTGATTCTGTATGTCAGCATCAATAAATGCGTCTTCTTTACAACATGCTGTGCCCATGTAGGCAACAAGCTCTTTGGCCATCTAATTGCAGAAAAGCATAGCACCACGAATGGCGGGCTCTAAAGGTAAACAGCCGCATAGAGGCTATGTGGTAGGCTTGACTTTGAACCATAAGGCATCAGCCTCCACGCCAGGGCGTGCTTGAATGAGCTAGCTCTAAGCTGATGCTGCAAAAAGTCAATGGCTGTTCAAAGAAACTCCATAGAACAACAAGTATATCTGTGCTCATCGTTTCTGCAAAAGTGACACGATAATTCAATTAAGAACAATGTCAAATGGTTTGAATCACTCAGGCATCTACAGAAAGTTCAAACTGGCCGAAGCATCAGCCTCTGATGCTAGAGAGCGTTACGTCAAGCACCCGTGGGCTGCAGCAAATGGCCTGATCTCAAGTGGTTGATAAAGTAAAGGCCATCTAAACAGTGTCAGAAAACCCTTGAACTCATACTAAAGGTTAGAGGCTCGTCAGGATTCAAACCACAGACCTCTCACACCTAAGCAAGAAACATACCCTAGAGTGTGTATGTATGGGTATGTGTGCATGTACAGTCACTGAATGCTGGCTTCCTAACAGAATGGGCAGGCACTAAGATTCAATAAGAAAGCGATTATCGTTAGGAAACCGCACGCCTCACAAACCAGCGACTCTGCTTTATCCTCTGTGCAAGGATAAAAAAGCAGTTGACACATCTGTCTGAATCTGGGCTATGTTGTAGTACAGATGAGGCACAAGAAACAGCATTAACAATTTAAAAATGAGGACAGCTTTGAGTTTGGCTTGAGTATTTGGTAACTGGCCGGATCTTTCTGAAACTGCTGGGCTCGTCTGGGATTTGGAGCAGGACCTCTCGCACCTGGCGAGAATCATACCCCTAGACCAGCGAGCCTTGTCATTAGGTAGGATTTCATGAGTGCCACAAATTTAGTGAATCACGTATGCGAGGCGCGACCTGCCGTCAATACTAAAAGGTGATTGTTGCGCGTCAGAAA
>CM031943.1:18587821-18670082 GCA_018749465.1 Paracanthobrama guichenoti | reverse complement strand
CCAAGACAAATATTCAGTGCCATAAAAATTTTAAATTGAATGAACGGCTGTTTTTTTTGCAGAATCTCTTTCATCGCACTGCAAAAAAAGATGGCCAACCAATAAGATTTGCACTTTTGGTCACAAGGGCAGAGCCGCGGCTACAGAAAAAAAACATAAATAAAACAAACATACTAAAACAAATCATATTCACAATTTTTGTGCACTATTTAGCACTATTTTGTTAAGCAACAGTAAGTATTTGTATTTCTTGTATTTGCTGTCTGATAAACCCCACTTCGAATACAAAAATCAGAATGGCCGTAACATGTAAATAATGTTTGACTTTCCTTTTCTGTGTCAACGGCTGTCAGTAACAGAAAGTTGCCCAACGCTTTGTTCTCTGGAATACCCTGGGTAACTGGGGTATTTCACCTGTTTTTTTTTTTATATTGGCTTAAACAGACTAATCACATGTGAATATCAGACCAAATTTCTGCAGATTTTGCCTCACAATCAACATAGGAAATGTGGTATTCCATGCCATTCACATTTCTCACATCAAGTAAAAGTTTGAGAGAAACCTTAACGCATTGCGTGACACAGTGTACATACTAAATGATCAGATCTCTTTAGATAGAATGAGATGTGAGGGTGATGATAAAGGTGAACGTCAGTGCATTATGGAGATTTGATTGAAGATAGTGCTGATGATAAAGGCTGCAGTTACAGTAATGATGATGATGTTTACACTCTTACAGCATGAGTTGGAGAATATCGAGCCATCTCACGGTTTGGCTGTGGAGGCGTCACTGATGTTCTTGCAGAGGCTCATCAGTCTCGTGGATGTGCTTATCTTCGCCAGTTCACTCAACTTCAATGAAATCGAAGCAGAGAAGAACATGTCTTCTGGAGGAATCCTAAGACAATGCCTACGTTTAGGTAAATCTCTTATTTCTGTCTTTTTTCTTTAGTGGTGTTTGCTAAAAGTATACTTAATTTGTCTGTGTTCTGTTCTAGCTCACAGACAGTCTGTGTGACTTGATTTTCATCATCAGCACAGTCCACTGTGCACAGACAAAAGCACATATACAAGTTATTTAAGCGCTTAAAAAGAAAGCGTGTACATTCCGGTAGTTATTGATAAGCTAAACGTCTGGATCACTTAATGACTGGTCAGTTAGTAACTACCTTTACCTTCCATCCCCACCCCGCTCTCTCTCTCTGTTTTGTGTGAGTTCTCTGATAGTGTTTTTATAAGCTCTCCACACTGCAGTGCTCTAAAATGACGACCGTCATCAGGCCATTGACTCTAATGGCTGTTTTGTAGCCTGAGGCACCTCCTCTTTTATGTGTCTATGTATCACAAACTGTACTGCAGCGTTATAGACCACATAACAGAAATCCAGCCGTTTAGATTGGTTACATTATTCATTTCTCTCTCTCTCTCTCACTCACACACACACACACACACACACACACACACACACACACACACACACACACACACACACACTCTCTCACACACACACACACACACACACACACACACACACACACACACACACACACACACACACACACACACACACACACACACACACACACACACACTCTACATGACCCTCCCTGATGCTATCTAAACACCTCTCTGAATATAACACTTTTCCACTCTGCTACCCCTCTGCTTTGCCACATTGGCTCTCTCTCCCATGTAACCCCCAAACCCACTGAACAAAATGGCCGGTGTGTTAAATCGACTCGGCAGTGTGTAGCAAAGGCAGGGTGGAGCTTCCTGATTGGTGGAGTGAGAGAGGAACTGAAGCGTGTTTTTAGGAGGGCTAAAGTATAAAATGAATATTTGATGAGGTCTGCCTGTGTGTAATCTGATTTGGGATCTGTAACAAGGTTTTGCCCGTCATCTCTCCGTCTATAGCTCTCTTTCTCTCTTTTGCTTGCTCTTTCGTTCAAATGACTAGAACGCCTAATGGAAAAAGCCGGTTGGTTCCAGCGCTGGAATAATACCTTTTAATCTAAGCGTTTTGGAGTTTACATTTGTCAGTTGTCAAGGTATGAGAGGATAGAGAGTTGAATAGTCATACGCATGCACAGTCACGCACACACATTGTGCCGTAAAAACTCAAACTCATGTGCAGTACATTAAAATGAAAACACACACACATGCACCATACTGATCTTACATATAGCATGCAATACATCAAATTAAATGCAGTAAGTGGATTTTTCTGCACCATGGTGGTGGGAAGCCAGCCAAAATGATTAAACACAGAATAAGCAACGTCATCTGTTTTGCAAACCTCATACAGTTTAATGTGTTTTTCCTTTTTCAAATCTACGCAACAGTTATGTCTTGGAGAATAATTATTTTGCTGCATGTTTCAGTGTTTTTGTATCGTTGTTCATTTTTAAATTCATATCACATTATTTTATGCAGCTTATTTTGTAGTGTTGCTTGCTAAGTAGGGGTGCATGATGTATTGGCATCATATTAATTACCAGCCAATATTAGAGATGTTTCAATTTATCTGTATAATTAGATATTGGTTATATATTGGCCAGTATTTAATATTTAATTGTGCATATTCATTTAGATGACCTTTGCCATCATCTAACACTCAATTATATTTAATCTTTAAAAACACTCATAAAACTACTAAGAATTTAATAAGACATGCAAATGTAATCTTTAGCTAATTAAAAATTACTATCCGTTATCCATTATATAAGTTTTATACTGTTAGTCTATTTAGACAAAATGTGACCCTGGACCACAAAACCAGTCATAAGGGTCAATTATTTGAAATTGAGATTTATACATCATCTGAAAAAATAAGCTTTCTATTGATATATGTTTGTTAGGATAGGATAATATTTGGCTGAGATGCAAAATCTGGAATCTGAGGGTGCAAAAAATCTAATAAATATTGAGAAAATAACCTTTAAAGTTGTCCAAATGAAGTCCTTAGCAACGCATATTACTAATAATACATTTCTGATATATTTTACGGTAGGAAATTTACAAAATATCTTCATGGAACATGATCTTTACTTAATATGCTAAAAATCTTGGCATAAAAGAAAAATCTATAATTTTGACCCATGTTGGCTATTGCCAAAAATATATCTGTGTGGACTTATGAATGGTTTTGTGGTCCAGGGTCACAAATAGTTATAATAAAACTAGTATACATTTTAATACTGGCAATTTATCAATTATCATTCAATTATCAGTTTATTAAATAATTTTAATATCGATGCATCTCTGTTGCTAAGGGAAACATCACTTTTATGCTCATATGTTTTTGAACAAGCCCCTCAACCTACATTAACGTTCAAAAGTTTGGGGTTCAAATTTTTTAATGCTTTTGAAAGTTTCTTATGCATTTATTTGATTACATTTGATCATTTGATTTCTTATTGTTGAAAACAGTTGTGCTACTTAATATACAGTATTTGTTGAAACTGTAATGCAATTTTTCAGGATTCCATGACGAATAGAAAGTTTGAAAGAGTAGCATTTATAAAAAAAAAAAAAAAAAAAAATTTTTTTAAATTGTAACAATGTAAAAATTCTTTGTCACTTTTGATCAATTTATGTGTCCTTGCTGAATCAAAGTATTAATTTCTTGAAAAAATCTTACTGACCCAAACATTTGAACACTAGTGTTGTTTAACTCATCCTACACCATTTGTGCTGCAGATGTGCATGATACCTGAAATCATGCAGCTTTTTGAGGAGAGGTGGGCTATTACTTTTCTAAGTGATCAGATTTATGACGATCTTCCAGGTGGACGTTAAAACATCTCTTAGACTTGCACATTAAATGAGGAACCCGAGCCATATCTAGCGTTTAAAATATCAGACCTAAGACTTGGGCTTTTTTGACTGTAAGCAACCACCATGCGACCCCCTAGAAACCACCCAGAACACCCTAGCAACTACATAGCAACTTACAAAACACTGTTAGCTTCTTAGAAATGTACATATTTTTCCAAAAATTATTTATATCATACAATTTTTTTTTTACTAGTTCACTCATAAGGTGGTATTTTAAGCTCCTTTTCATAGTCATACTATGACCTTCTCATATGTCATGTTTCTTTTAGTCTATATATCTTTTCATTCTGGTGCCCTTTCATCTCTATAACGTTGTCTTTTCCCCTGTATTTCTACCTCTCAGTTGCTGCTCTCTCACAGTCTCTCTCTGTCTGTCCCTGTCTCATACACTCTTTCTCCACCTTAGTGTGTGCGATGGCTGTGAGAAACTGTCTGGAATGTCAGCAGCACACTCTGGGTAAGTCTGGTGCAGAGAGCAGCCGTGGACAGCAAAGCCTTCTGGGAGCCGCCAAGTCTATACCAGCACAGGCAAGTTCAACATCATGCCAAGGATACCTCTCTCTCTTTTTCTCTCTCTCTTTACTGTCCAGATGGTAATTTTAAATAGGACTTTTGGACCCTTGATTCTTATAGTTCCAGTAAAAAAAAAAAAAAAAAACACCTTTTCTTCCTGAATGTGTTGTGTAACCTACACTCCCACTCACAGCTCATCTATTATTTAGAATCTTTGCAAAACTGTTGCATTAATGCCTCTGTGCCTCAGCACTGTCTAAATGTGGAATAGCAAAACAAAAGAGTCCCTAGTTTTTACAAAATCCAACCGATATCAAAGAGTTTGTCTTGTTCTGAGCTGACTTACTGTACACTGTGTGTGTGTGTGTGTGTGTGTGTGTGTGTGTGTGTGTGTGTGTGTGTGTGTTGCAGAGCCCTGTGGACATTGTGACAGGAGGGATGTCTCCTATCAGAGATTTAGACCGGCTTCTGCAGGACATGGACATCAACCGTCTCCGTGCTGTAGTGTTCAGAGACATAGTGAGTCTCTTAACTCAGCACTCATATTCAACTGCTACATCTCTTCCATTTAGCTAATGTTTCATTTATTTGCTCTAGTGCAGTGGAACAGCAGTATGTGTAACTCTGGGAGTACTAGAAAAGATTTCAATTTTGCTTTGTTAAAAGTATAAAACAGAAAAAACATCTCATGATTCTTAGTTCTCCAGAAAGACAATAAAATTGTCTGAAATATTAATTTGTTTAGATAAAATAATACAGTGCAATGACTTGAAAGGAACACCTTTCTGGTTTGGCTTTGATGAAGGGCTACTTGAGTCATACTGAAAGAAATTATTTCTTTATAGCTGGTAACTGATATAATGGCCATTATTACAAACACATCAACACATCATTACACTCTACAAGAAAAACAAACAAACAAACAAACACTAGGACAAGTGCCTTAAATGAAGAAACCCAATGTTTTTGCATTTATACACAACCGTTCAAAAGTTCGGGGCCTGTACATTTTTGCAAATGTTTTTGAAAGAAGTCTCTTAAGCTCACCAATGCTGCATTTATTTTTGTCAAAATACAGTAAAAACAGTAATAAAAATGTAATTTATTCATGTCTTTAGTGTCACAGGATCCTTTAGAAATTATTCTAATATGCTGATTTGGTACTCAAGACTCATTTCATTTCGTTATTATAATATTTTTTATTAATATTTTGTAGAAACTTTTTTGACAGACCGTTAGTTCAAAACAACAGCATTTATTTAGCCTAATTAGTCTTAGACTAAGAATTTAGTCTTTACTGTCACGTTTGATAAATTTAACGCATCCCTGCTGAATTAAAATATTAATTTCTTTCTTTCAAAAACAAACAAACAAACAAACAAACAAAAACTATTTTACTGACCCCAAACTTTTAAAGCGGTAGTTTAGCTACTGTAATTTATAAAATATTCTGGACCCACTTTATATTAGGTGGCCTTAACTACTATGTACTAACATATTAATTAATAATTTGATACGATGCACTTATTGTGTAGATACATGTTTTTACATTGTACTTACATTTTTAAAAATACCTGCATGTAATTACATCTGTAATTATTACATTCATAATTACACTGTTGACACTTCTCTTACACCTAACCCTACCCTTAAACTTTACCTGTATCCCACCTCAATATCAGCAATCAGCAAGTGTTTTGCATTATAATATGAACACAATAAGTACATTGTACTTATTTTTTATTAGTAAGTACATATTAGTTAAGGCAACCTAATATAAAGTGGGAACAATATTCTAAATGAATTGTAAATTTTTTTGCTGTGTGGTGTGCTTAGGAGGACAGTAAGCAGGCTCAGTTCCTGGCTCTTGCAGTGGTCTACTTCATCTCTGTACTCATGGTATCCAAATATCGAGATATCCTGGAGCCACACAATGACAAAAGACATGCCCAACGCTCACAGTCTATCAGGAGCACAGGTGACCACCTGAACCCACACACATCACTGCTACAAGATTAAACCTAGAGAACCTACAAAACAGATACACGCATATTCCGTGTTTTGTGCAGTGGACTAGTGTGCATTTTTTTTAAATTTCATTTTATTTTCAGAAAGTGCTCAGTCCGATCTCGAGAACGGTTTGTCTCCTCATCGTCGAGACTCTAGCATTGAGGGTGAGAAGACTTCAGCCACCCCTAGTGATGCTGAGACACGAACCGGCCCGGACGCTGTGTCCGAAGCCCTGTCTACTTTGTCCTCTGAAGTCAGGAGAGGTTCTGAGGGCACTAATAGAGACAGCAAAGCAAAAAATGTCAATGTCAAGGATATTTTGAGAAGTCTCGTTAGCGCACCCTCTGATGACATCATGGTGGACCCCAGCCTTATACCTCCGGGATTTCTGGGTGCAGTGGGTGATGCCTCTCGTGACCAGTCCGTCCAGTTCCACTCATTTGACAGGTGAGTAGCCAATCAGAATGAAATGCACAAAAGGCACAAAGCTTATACCCTTGTTTTTTTTTCTTGTTTTTTTTTTTTCAGCCATTGTTCTTTGTCCGCACATTTTGTTCTGTCTTTATGTAAAAAAACATGTTTTCTATGGCAGCGGTCTGTTTGCATTTTATGATGGACACCCCCACAGAGTGTCTGACTTCTGCTGTGGAAGTGTGCCGTTCTACACACTAACCAACAGCCTTACAAAAGCAGAGCCCATCAAAATAGGCCTCAGGAGACACATACACATCCACTTGTCCATTCCTCCACCAGTGGATTTGTATCTGTATTTGCTGGTTTATATATATATATGTGTGTGTGTGTGTGTGCTCATTCCTCATTATTTTCTTGCCTAACCAATTGTAAGGTGTCCATTTAAAGGAATTCTGAGTGTACACTGCTGTTTGGGGTTGGTAATTTTTTTTATGTTTTTGAAAGAAGTCAAATTCAAATGAGTTTTATTGGCATGGCTTGTTTAATATTACCAAAGCATTGGCCCTTACTTAAGCAATGAACAAATAATCAAAAGAAAGAAGTCTCACTCAATGTAGGCTGAATTTATTTGATCAAAAATATTGTAAAATATTTTTATAATTCAACTTTGTTTTAATATAATTTATTCTATTCAGTCTTCAGTGTCACGTTTCTTCAGAAAACATTCTAATATGCTGATTTGCTGCTCAAGAAACATTTCTTCTTATTATTATTATCAATAGACAGTTGATAACTGTTACTATCACTTTTCAATTTCAATTTTATGAATTCTTTCTAAATAATATAAGTATTTATTTCTTTAAAAGAATCTTACTGACACCAAACTTTTGAACAGTCGCGTATATAAGCAGTGGCTGTCAGACTGCATGTGCACCAATCATAAACGGTTTTGTGCCTTTTTGTGCTTTTTTCCCTTCCTTTGCATCACTGTCTGTTTTTTAAAGAGTTTAGTGTAACTGCTGCTCCATTGGGAGGGTGGGGTGCTTTGGGAAACAAGATCCATTGCTATGTGTTGGCGGACGTCTACAGTGTCTGGTTTTTATTTGCTGCATTGTCTGTGTGTAAGTCTGACATAACCATAGAGGGTTTATTACAAAAAGAAAAATGGAGAGAAAGAAATAAAAAAAAGGGAGATTTTGCTTTTGTGTTGGAAATAGAAAGCAGTATGTCATGCCATTTTCTTTCTGTTTACCTCCTGCTCTCTCACATCTCTTCTCCTTTCTTTTTCCTCTGGGCATCTGTGAGACATCCCTCTGATCTGGCCTTGTGTTTTATCTGAGGAATGCTCTGTCAGGTATCACAACGCTACTGGTATCAGGACAGGGATTATGCTGGCTCCTGCAGAGGATGAGCTCAAAGCTCCCAGCAGTCACTTCTGCCACTACCTCTAAGAAAGACATTTTGAAAGGACTTGGTCCTCCATCAGGTCTTTGGTCAGACCAAGCTTCTCTTAAAGGGATAATTAACCCAAAAATTTAATTTAGCCCATGATTTAATCACCCTCAAGTCATCCTAGGTGTATATGACCTTTCAGACGAATACAAAATGTCCTGGCTCTTCCAAGCTTTATAATGGCAGTGAATGGTGGTCCATAAAAGTGCATCTATCTATCTATCTATCTATCTATCTATCTATCTATCTATCTATCTATCTATCTATCTATCTATCTATCTATCTATCTATCTATCTATCTATCTATCTATCTATCTATCTATATCTATCTATCTATCTATCTATCTATCTATCTATCTATCTATCTATCTATCTATCTATCTATCTATATCTATCTATCTATCTATCTATCTATCTATCTATCTATCTATCTATCTATCTATCTATCTATCTATATCTATCTATATCATCTATCTATCTATCTATCTATCTATCTATCTATCTATCTATCTATCTATCTATCTATCGATCTATCTATCGATCTATCTATCGATCTATCTATCGATCTATCGATCGATCTATTCGATCTATCTATCTATCTATCTATCTATCGATCTATCTATCGATCTATCGATCTATCGATCGATCTATCGATCTATCGATCTATCGAATGAAATCTATCCACACGGCTCCAGGGGGTTAATAAAGGCCTTTTGAAGAGAAGCGGAGGGTTTGGGTATAAAAAATCCATATTAAAAATATATTAAAAACTAAAATTACTAGCTTCCATTGCGGCAAAAGAATAACCCCTGATACGATATTTGACACAGGATGTAGGAGTATAGCAAGCTTTGACGCCTCTCACGGTTCAAACAAATAGGGCTGGACAACAAACTCAAGCCCCTCTTCTCTTATATCGAAATCCTCCGGCTTTTCTCTTTAAACATTCTCGTTTTAAAGTTCTAATTCATGAGTAGATGGTGATTATAGACAAGCAGAAATACAACTTTTTGTTTGTCAACAACTGCTTGTCACAGAGAAGTCAAATTATTCAAACAGCCATCCAGATTTTTGGTATTTATGGTTTTTTCTGAACATTGTGGTAAAGTTTATGGTTTATTATTTATATATATGTATGTGTGTGTGTATATATAGTATATAGATAGTGTATATATTATATATATATATATATATATATATATATATAATATATATATATATATATAATAAATAAAAATACATACACACACACACACACACACACACACACACACACACACACACACTATATTGCCAAAAGTATTAGGACACCCCTATCATTAAATTCAGGTGTTCCAATCACTTCTGTGGCCAAATGTGTATAAAATCAAGCACCTAGGCATACAGGCTGCTTCTACAAACATTTGTGAAAGAATAGGTCGTTCTCAGGAGCTCAGTGGATTCAAGTGTAATACCCTGATAGGTTGCCACCTGTGCAATAAGTCCATTCGTGAAATTTCTTCATTACTGAATATTGCACAGCCAACTGTGGTATTATAACAAAGTGGAAACAATTGGGAACAACAGCAACTCCGTCACAAAGTGGTAGGCCACGTAAAACACAGAGTGGGGTCAGTGCATGCTGAGGCGCATAGTGCCCAAAAGTCGGCAACTTTCTGCAGAGTCAATAGCTACAGACCTCCAAAATTCGAATGGCTTTCATATTAGCTCAAGAACAGTGCAGATAGTTTCATGGAATGGGTTTTCATGGCCGAGCAGCTGCATCCAAGCCTTACATCACCAAGTGCAATGCAAAGTTTCAATTGCAGTGGTGTAAAGTGGACTCTAGAGCAGTGGAAACATGTTCTCTGGAGTGACAAATTACGCTTCTCTGTCTGGCAATCCGATGGATGAGTCTGGGTTTGGTGGTTGCCAGGAGAACGATACTTACCTGACTGCATTGTGCCAAGTGTAAAGTTTGGTGGAGGGGGGATTATGGTGTGGGCTTGGCCCCTTAGTTCCAGTGAAAGGAATACTTTATGGTTCAGCATACCAAGACATTTTGGACAATTTCATGCTCCTAACTTTGTGGGAACAGTTTGGGGATGGCCCCTTCCTGTTCCAACATGACTGCGCACCAGTGCACAAAACAAGGTCCATAAAAACATGGATGAGAGAGTTTTATGTGGAGGAACCCGATAGAACACGTTTGGGATGAATTAGAATGTAGACTGTGAGCCAGGCCTTCTTGTCCAACATCAGTGTCTGAGCTCACAAATATGCTTCTAGAAAAATTATCGAAAAAATTCCCATAAACACACTCCTAAACCTTGTGGAAAGCCTTCCCAGAAGAGTTGAAGCTGTTGCAACTCCATTAAGAATGGGATGCAATTAAATTTCATTTGCGTGTAAAGGCAAGTGTCCCAAAACTTTTGGCAATACAGTGTGTATATATATTACAAAAATATATATATATATCAAAAAGTGTCAATCTTATTGGTTGGTCTGTGTTTTCCACAGTGTGATGGAAAAGAAATTAGAAAACATCTCTGTAAAAAATTCTGTATTATTGACATTATTAACGGAATGTGAATGTTTGTGTCAGTTTAAATGGATGCATTAACAGCCATTGATTCAAATTAAAATGATAATTGTAGGGAATTTTCCACTGCGTATTCGTCTTGGTGTCAACAAGCGGTCTAAACAGATTTGTTTTACTAATAGGAGTTCTAAAACGAATACCATGCATGGGGTGGGAATCACCTAACTCAGTGGCCTACCAGTTACGTGATTTATCCGTCCTTTATGACTTACTAATTGACAACGTAACTACAGCGTTGCTTGTTCATAGTTTCATAGTTTGAATTCATAATCAAGAGATATACAGCATGCATGTGCCATTGAAGAGTGCACATTACGAGCACAGTATTACGGCTGTCATGATAGGAAAGTTTGATAGGAAAGTTTGTTAAGAAATAAAAGACTTTATTTCTTAACAAGCTATGAAAATAATGTTTGAATAATGACAAGCCTGACAACATCCCATCTGACTGCAGATACTGAATCATGACAAGGCGTTTTTCTAAGGCACTCTTTACTTAGACTGTGTCTGTCAGAAGAATCAACAGCTTTCATGCATGTCTTTCAGTCTCGCATTGGAAAAACTTTTAGAATTACGTTTTTTGTTTTTGTTTCTTTGGTGGCCATTTTTGTGTCGCAATCCACCAGTTGACAAACACTGATCTATCAATATACTCTGGGATTTTCCCAACACCTGCCTTTGATACAACTGGGCCATACTCATCTGCTTCTTCCAAGTTATTTTACTCCATAGTGCGAGGGAAAGTCTACTATCTCCTCTCAGGATTCCCCCCAGCGAGAGAGGTGCAGAGTTATCTGGATGACTCCAGATCTGAGTCTGCTGTTCTGCAAGTCCTCATACACATACTTTCCCTCTTCAACACACACTCACTTGTCCACACTCACTTTCTTCTCTCTTTTTACAGCTCTCCCTATATCATTCTGAGTCACCTTTTTTGGTCTCATTTTGTTGATTTGACTATTTTGAGATGTTTTCCGCTGCCCTCTTCCACCACACACATGAATAAATTACCAACCAAATACCAACCAAATATTTCAAACCCAGAGCGATGAATTCTCCCCCTGTTCCCTTTGCTGAAGTGTGATTAGTGTTGTACTGTGTCATACTATGTACACAGAGCTTCACTAAAGTTATACTCTGTGCCGGCATGCATGCATGCTTGCTTAACAGAGTGTATGTCGGAACACCCAGGGTGGTATGATTGAATCCCAGCGGATTTACGAGTGTTATATATGGAAAAAAATACAGGGTCTCCCAGATAAAACAGGCCTGGGGTCAAGGGTAAAACAGACGTTACATTTATTTACTATCAGCAACATCCTGATTTC
The DNA here is from genome assembly GCA_018749465.1 of Paracanthobrama guichenoti. NCBI lineage: Eukaryota > Metazoa > Chordata > Actinopteri > Cypriniformes > Gobionidae > Paracanthobrama > Paracanthobrama guichenoti. Next base: position 18,657,946 of record CM031943.1, on the reverse strand, counting down.
ACCATACGTCTTTCTTACCCCACCCTTGTTTTGACATGAAGTCTGCAAATATTTGCTGATAGGATCCAGAAACCAGTGAATGGTGTCATAATGACTTGTTGGACAAAATTTGATTTACACGTCACCAAATAAATATAGGCGGAGAAAGGGTTAGGATGTCACGGAGATAACGAAATTACAGATGTTCTTGACAACAGTTTTTTTATTTTTTTATTTTTTTATTTGGTCAACTATAAAAATGAGATGAAAAATAATGATGATTAAATTGTTTTAATTAACTTACACACTGTGTAATCCAATCATAGTATGTAAGATACTCACCACATTGGATGTCTAACTAACATGGTTATTTAATTGTTTGTTTATTATTAAATATATTTATATTTGGCTAAGATATGCCATTTCAGTTAGAGTAAAATTTATAAAATCAATGAATATGACATAATGGAATACTGACAAAATGAATTAAATTACATTAAAACAAATTTATTTAATTGCCTTAAACAATAAAACAGCACAGTATAAAGCTTACAACCAGCAGGGCTAATTTAAAGCAGCATTTTTTTCTATGTGAAGAAGAGGATTGTTTAGCCCTTGTTGAACATCAGCACAAAATGTCGATTCTTGTCCAGTAAGATCAGGTTTCCTCACACCCAATCTCACATTTGTGCAGATTACGGGAAACATGCTGTTTACATGTCGTCTCCAAGAGAGTTGGTTAAAACTGCTAAATAATTCAGCGTCTGGAATCCAAACTCCATGGATGCTGGTCAGCACTGGCCTCTCGTCTTGGTGGTATACACCTGGCAGCTCTGATTAACTGACAGCGGTAGTGGGTTGGGGCTAAGTGTGGCTAATGGTGTGCTGAATAATTTAAAACCTGCGCCTTTGAGCAGATGGATGCTGCAGCCGTCCACCCCCACCATCCCACCAGCGGTCAGCGCTAAACATGCAGTTGAGAGAGAACAGAAATGCTCTAATAGAGTTTTTGGACCAGTGGACTGTTCGACGAGCATGATACTGCGAACCTTCCAGTTTGCAAATTCCTCTTTCGTTTTCTTGGACTGGCTATTTTCAAGTCGAGGAGACATCAGATGTGTAGAAATGGTGTGAGAACACTCTCATTCCTGTGCTTTAGCTTCTAGGCAACTTCCAGCGGGACGTTTGAAGCAGTCTGTCCTAGACGGCTCTTATCTCATGCTAGCGTGCCTCCTCAGTCTGTAGCGTCTCTATGGATGTGTTCTGGAGAGGAGCTGGTGACTGCGTAGCATTACCCCTTCTGTCAGCACTGATAAACTGAACACTAGCCGCTGTGAAAGGCCAGAGCACTGTCAGGGCTTTCAGCTGATATGAACCATTTCCATTTTTACCTCTAGACAATGTAGAATGTAACAGAGAACCATGACATAATTAGGAAAGCTCTTAAATACTGATTAGTCTTTTGTCTTTTAAATTTTTACCGTATGTGATTATGGATTGGAAGTGTTACCGTGGTTACTTACCATGTATTTAATAAGTTTCCCACCCTAGTTTACATCAGCATGCATTCTTTTCTTTAATAAGATTTTAAATTTTTTTACAAAATAATTTGGCATTGGAGGTACAGTAGTTGAATATTTGGACACACACATTATTACTTTAAAACAATTTAATAATTGTGAATCATCAAAACTGTTATAACACAAATGGACATATGACAAACAAATCAAAACTATTTAATATTTTAGTCTAGAGACACTTTCTCAACCAGCAACTTTGAGGAAGAAACCTGGGACATGTATCTAATGTCTTGAAGGTGTTCCCATGTATGCTAGTCACTTGTTGATTTTCTTCACTTTCTTGTTCTCATAAAACAATACACATCTTTAAAAAAATATATAATAGTGAAGAAATATATCAAATATTTTTTGCGCTTTGCTTTTATAACTTTTTTAGTGGCCGCTTACATGACACTGTTTTCAACTAAAAACTAAAAACTTTTTTATGCATTTTGGCTATTCATTTACATAACAGCATTTTGGGGGCCTGAAAAAGCAAACTTTTGAGAACTGGTTTTAAAGTTAAAGTTTTTGAAAATGATACTGTTATCGTCTCCGTGAAAACTACAAAAACACGAATTTCTAAAACCGGTGACTGCATGCACATGCCTATTACGTGTATATAATCTATAGGCATGCGCGTTTGGCACGAGTGCTCTGTAAAAGAATGTGTGTGTGTGTGCGCAGGCATGTAGTCTTTCTTTACAAAGTGGCATCGCCAACTACTAACCTGGCATGCATAAAACAGCGTTTTTAGTCATTTTTATGGATGTGTGAACAGGGATCGTTTTGACAAAAGTTTTCATCTGTACAAAGAAAAAACGCTTGTGTTTTTTTTGTACATCGTTGTCATGTAAACGTACCCTTATTGGAACACAAAATAGACCATACCAGCTTTTCTGTTAGCCGATAAATACAGTTTTTCACTTAAAAATTCCCAATGTCAAATCAAAAATTGATGGACTGCATTATTGTCTGAATTGTGAACACAATGCTGGCAATTCCACACCTAAATAAGGTTTCTGGCTATTAAGTTTGGGACGAAAGAACCGTTTCCAAGAACAAATTCTATGACTGTCCTTTGTTTCGGAAAGCATGGAAAAGTAACTGTAATAAATTAGCTTTTATGTTTCATTTGACTTATTATATCACATATACTATGCATAGTTCAAAATGACTCAATGTCTGAATTCAGTTGTCAATGCAAAATATTTGCTCTTTTTTCCACGTTTTTCTTGTAAGATGCTCTAATTTCTTAGTGGAAACTCTGGTCCATATGAGAATCATATCAAACTATAACTGAATATAAAGACTGATCAATAGCAATGCATCGTTCTCATTGGAATCGTCAGACTTCCGAGAGAGAGATACATGTCTACAAACAATCATATTGTTTTTAAGATTATGGGAAATGATACATTCAGTCAAGTGTGTCCAAATGTTTGACTGATACTGTGTACAAACACCACAGCCTTCAGGATGAATCTGGATTTTGAAGAATTTTTCAGTCCTTCAGTCTTCACCTAACCGCAATGAACTTGTTTATCGGATCATCAAAAGACAGGACACTGTACTGTGACACACAGTAGCTTCTAGACCATAACACACATGCCAGCTTTAATCAATCACAAAGTTTAGAGCTCTGAGTGACAGGAGCTGGGAGGCCATTGATTGGTCGGAAGATAGATGCTGCCATTATGGAATATTCTGTGTCAGGGAAACAGGGCTCTAATTACACTAACACAGTAAATGGGCTTCTTGTGTTGTGTGAGCTGGGCGGCTTTTTATGCTAAATCACATTATGTGCAGCATATTTAGCCGACATCATCAGTCTCATTGTTACAGGGCCGACGATGGAACAAGAGCTAATGGTTTTTTGACGGAGTACTTGATTCTCTAGCTCTGTGTATTTATCAGAGCATCAGAGTCTATTTTCCACTGCTGTTTGTAAGACATTAAAAAAGATAAAATCTAAGGCAAGCATCAAATTCTTTAAAACTACTCCATTCGACCCACAAAAAAGAAAAACATTTGAAAAATATTTTCTTTAATACATTACTGTTCAAAAGTTAGGAGTCGTTTTTTATGTTTTTGACAGTCTTTAATTCCTCACCAAGGTCACATCTGTTTGATTATTTTATTGATAGTAAAGGATTCTCTGGTGAATAGAAATTTCAAAAGAACAGAATTTGTTTGAACTAGCAATCTTTTGTCTTCTTTCACAGGAGTGTTGTTGTGGCTCCCAAGAAAGCGGGCGGGGCTCCCTCACCAGGAATGAGCACAGTCTCCACAGCTGCATCCGTCCCATCAGCCACTGCTGCATCTTCTGGTGGAACTCCAGTCGACAGTGTGTCGGTGGTGTCCGCAGGAGATACTGTTCAGAGCACAGAGTCCGCCCCAGGTGAGTGGGGACATCTTCATGAATGATCATGTCTACACCTGAACCTCGTCGACAGTCTATTGGTCGTTTTTTCCGCACTCCATTGTTGATTCGAATAGCAAGCAACTCTTACTGCAACTCTTACTGCACCGCAAAAGACTAAAATTAGTGGTTAAAATAAAATGCTGCATGGAGGCAACCAATAAAAATGCTGCGTGAACTCGACCAATCATCATGTTCAGTGCCCAAGTCCCACCCCCGAAAGTTCCTGAACTTTAAAAAGTACTACATCGTGAGAAGGGACCTTCTGAGGGGGAAATTTTTACCCAGAACTTCATCTAGAGCCTGGTCCCTGCAGTCAAAACACACCAAGTACCACCCCAAAGTTCCTAGTTCCAGGGGAAAGTTCCTGCAGTGGAAACGTGGCTTAATTTAGTGTTTTAATGATTTAAAGATGTTCCAGGACCAGATTTTCTCTTTAGTTTTTCTTTTTTTCTGGATGGTTTTGTGATATCTGGAAAGTATTGTGGAATATTGCTATTTAAAAGTAAAGTTTTTTTAAATATCTTTTAAATACAATTGGTAACACTTTACCAATGAAAAATGCTTCTAAAGAATTTATTCATCTTAGTTAATATTAATTTCACCATTTACTAATACATTGTTAAAATCAAAAGTTGTATCTGTTTATTTTATTTCATGGACCCAAGCTGACATGGACTAACAACAAACAGTTGTATTTTTATTAACTAATATTAACAAAGATGAATAAATACGGTAACAAATGTATTGCTCATTGTTAGTTAATACACTGAATGATTAAAAAAAACAACAACAACCCTCACAGGTATAGTGAAACCAACTTAAGGGCAACTGAAGTGGCCTTAACAATTTAAAATTCTCATACATCGTCCAAATCATGTTTTTCAGTAGATCTAATCTTATCAACAAGTTTGTGTGACAATTAGAAGTTGGATTTGAATTGTAGCCAACATCATCACCACTTGTCTAAAAACCATTGCATCTATGAGATAATATAGATAATATATTTCTAATATAGTGTGATCAACATCTGCATGCACACATGATCCTTTGTGCATGAAGGAATTGTTTTTAGCTCCCTTTCGCTTTTCTTGTCTTTGAACTAGTGTACTCATGGGTCTATATCTCATGCTTGTAGTTGTAAGCTTGTCTGTGTCTTTATAGTTCTCTTGTGTATGTGTGTGCGAGGAGAGGGGCAGGTCCCAGCTGAATAGTGATAAGCTAATTTTCTCTGGGCTGTTTGAAGTGGCTACTTCATCTCCGCAGAAGCACATGTTGGTGCTTAAAGAGCCGCTGTCCCCACAGCCAGGAACATTCCACACTGCTGCCTGTCATCCTGCTAGAGTTATCCCTGTCCTGAGACTCTACGTGTGTGTGTAGAGATATTAGTGCATGCAGATTTATTGTGGTGTGATATCCTGTGAGAGAGAGCGTGATCGTGCCAAGACCTTTACTAGCCCAAAATGTGACACTTACAGGGCAAGATGAAATTTATTGACATATAATTATTCGTACACTAATCACAGCCACACACAGGGCTAATGAATTTATGGGCTGTTTTATCAGGGGGAGTGTAAGAGCTGCTCTAATGCTTATTTTACATGAATGCTAACGAGAGCAGAGCTATCATTCAGTTAAAGCTCCTTTCACATGGTTTCATGGCTTCAACGCACATCTTCACTCTTGCCCTTTATATGAAAGTGTAGTAGATAGCTGCAGGAAAGGGTGATTTTACTAGGTTGTTAGTTGCGCTGGACAATATGAACATTGTCAGTACATTTACTATGTAAAGTTGTAAATAGTTTGATTTATTTTAACATACAATTATTAAATATAATTATTATGTGCATTTAAAAAAAAAAGTGCATTGGTTATTTTGAACTCGATTTTACTGTATCTCTACTGCAATTGGCTACAGTAGCTGTTTGAATAAACTGAAAAGAAAAACAATGGATGATATCAAAATGTATATATTTTTGTTTCTAAAAATGTCCAAAAACCAATATGCGATTACAAATTTTACATTAATTAGTTTGTTTAGGCTTTTGGCATGATGATGATGATGATGATGATGATGATAATAATAATAATAATAATAATAATAATAGTAGTAATAGATATAGTAACAGTAATAGTAGTAGTAGTATTAGTAATAATAATAATTATAATTATAATAACAACAACATCAAAACGATTATCTGTCGGTCATATCACCCTGCTCTAATCTGTAGAATTAGTGAAGATTCATTCATGGAACATGTGCTTGTTCTATCTATCCCTGTATTGGTTAGTGTGTGTAATGAGTAGTTTACTGGTTACTGGTATTTTCTGCAGGAGGATCCTCCACCAGCTCCAACCTGCCATCTGTCCCTGCCTTATCCCCAGTGACCCAGAGCTCCGCCCCCAGCATGAGGTCTTTGTTTTTTCTTTCTTTCTCCAGAAATACATTTGATTCAACATTTCTTTGCCATTTCACTGTCTGTTCAGTATTTTAAAGTGTGTTTGTGTGTGTGTTTTCAGTATCTCAGAGAGATTGGAACATGCTCTGGAGAAGGCAGCACCTTTACTCCGAGAGATTTTTGTGGATTTCGCACCGTTCCTCTCTCGCACACTGCTGGGCAGTCATGGGCAGGAGCTACTCATCGAGGGCACCAGTGAGCTACTCTTCCGCTCTTATTACTGGCATTTGCAGAATATTTCACACAAATGCATCTTAAAATTGTATTGGGTTAGTTCACCCAAAATTGAAAATTATCCCATAAATTACTCACCCTCAAGTCATCCTAGGTGTATATGACATTCTTCTTTCAGCCAAACACAATCTGAGTTATATTAAAAACATATCCTGGCTCTTCCAAGCTTTATAATGGGAGTGAATGGTACCTTAGATTTTGAAGCCTAGAAAAGCGCATCTATCCATCATAAATTCCCTGATATACGTCAAGCGAAATCGAAGAATGAAACTTTGTTTGAAGTTTGTTTTGGAGTTCGAAACAGCTTGTCAGAGGTAACTTTCCGGAAAAGTTTGCTATTACTGGTAAACATCTTTGTACTATCAGTGGTCCGTGGCGATTACGTAGTAGATAGATATGCGTGGAAGCTCCGCCTCCTTTCACATGGAAATCTTTTCTGGTTCATTTCTCCAGTTCAGTCCGTTGAGGTCAGACATCTGCAAGTGAAAACATGAACACACTGGAGAGCTGTTTTTCATGTTTAATACAGTAAAGCTGCTTGATTTGTTTGATCAGCTTGAATTGCTATATAAATAAACGTGATGTGACTGTAATTGACGAATTGCAGAGCTCGTAGAAGCATTGCTATGATCAAGTGCTTTTCTTATGCTTTATTAAAATGCTTGCCATTTTATAAATTTTATTGTTTATTTTGTTAAGAGGAAAGCGCACAGCGCATATTTACCACCTAACAATCGCTCTCAGCAGCATGGATGGTGTCAGATGTTCGCTAACAGTATATTGCTGGTCATGTATTTCGAACTTCGTTTTACCCCTAAGTGAAGAACGAAAAAGAACTTTGCTGTGAGTATATCGGGCCTTAAAAGTTTTATGGGATATAATGGGAAATTATGGGATAACCCTTTGATAGTTGCAGTACCACTCAAGGCCTGCACTCTTTTGAAGTGAGGTTCACATTACCACATACAAACACAGAGATATCTCAGCACTCCCAATATGTTACAAATGCACCCTAACCCCCATCTAACCTCGAACCTTATTTAAGCTGTAAATGTGGCTGAAAATATCTTAACTCACTGATTATAATAGTAGTGCTCTTTTATAGAGCTCAGGGTCAGAGGTCAGTACACTCATACGAGTGTTTGGACTGTCCACTGCCACCCAGAGAAATGAAACGCTGATTGATAGCTGCAGGGTGACTTTAGAAAGCCACTTAAAACAAAAATGCTTCCTTCCTTCCTCTTCCTCCAGCTTCCTGTTTGTTCTCACCTTTAGCTTTCATGTTAAATATCTCTCTCTCTTTTATGTATGTAGTTCTTTAAAGCTGCAGATCAATAGAACATATGCTCACCATTTAGTCTCATGTAATACAAGCTCAAACATGTATTAGTTTACAGTAGCATCATGTAGGTTCATTAAGGTCATCAGTACTCCTTGACCCCACAAGATGGTGCAGAATTAGGCCACTCACAAATGTTCATGTGTCAGCAAAATAGTCACTGGTGAGAAGAATGAAACATTTTTATTGGCAAAAAAAAGGATTCCCCCGTAATAGGCTACTACTTAATTAGACATTATAAATCACATAGAACAGAATAAAAAATAAATAAAATAAAAAAAATAAAGTTATTTTGCAGTCTTTTTGCAGTGGCATGCAATTATCATTATATTCTTGGTCAGTTGCAGTATTTAGCCAAATATTTCTGAATAATAACCATTGCCCATGGCAGCAGTGTATAACTGACCACTCATCTTAGAAACCTTCATTCTGTCCCTCTTTCAATATCCATGTGTTTATTTGTAGCCAATAAATAAGCAGGATACTGTACCATTAGATCAAGTCTGAAATATACTGTAAACTACTGTATAAGAAAAATAAATCTATGGCTGTAATACTAACATTACCGAGACCACAGAAGGACTGCCTCAGAATTAATAAAACATATTTGTTGCTTATTTATGATTATTTTCCTCTGCTATTTATTTAGAGACATAGATCAGTCATGTTGAGTTCAAAGTTTTGCCTACTTTTTTTGCAGGTCTTGTGTGTATGAAGTCCAGCAGTTCCGTGGTTGAACTGGTCATGCTGCTGTGTTCTCAGGTAAGTCATTCCTCCATCTCTCCTCAAGGTTTTTCCACCTTCCCCTCGGTCTCTTTCTCTTCACTGTTAATAAATCCATCATTAGCAGGTGTTATCTTCACACTGCCAGCCCGAATCCTTTCTTACTCTGAGTATAGACAAAAGTCCAGAAAAATGGCCACAGTGCCCTTCTTAATGCTGTTGATGTGAGTTCAAAGGTCAGGGGTCTTGACCCAGTGTAACTGGTCATATAGGCAGTCACAGAGGATAATGCAACATTGATAGCGTTTTGTGATCGATCGGACTCCCCATTGGGTTTTGCAGAGAGTATTTAAGGCAGGTAGGATGAAGAATTGATAATAGAGCTCTATGTGTGTATGTGTGTTTGAGTGTGTTTTGTGTGAGTGTGACTGTGTGTGTGTTCTTTGCTATAGTTTGGGAAAGAAAGTGTTCCCAAAATGATCTAAATCCTCCCATTGAAGATATTCGAAGACATCTGTACTTGGAAAATATATTTATAAATAAACAAAATTGTGTATATAAATTGTGTATATATAAAATAACCACCATGAAAAGTAGACTGTCTAAAGTTGTATAACATTTTTATTTAAATTAGATTATAGGGGTTAAAATAACTGGGTAATATTTAGAATTAAAGGGATAGTTCACCCAAAAATGAAAATGTGATGTTTATGTGCTTACCCCAGGGCATCCAATATGTAGGTGACTTTGTTTCTTCAGTAGAACACAAATGAAGATTTTTAACCTCAACCGTTGCAATCTGTCAGACGTATAATGCACGTCAGTGGTCACAGTTGAGAGTATGAGAGCTATGAGAGTAAAAAAAACAAAAAAAAACATACACATACGAATCCATATTAAACCCTTCAGCTCGTGATGACACATTGATGTCTTAAGACCCGAAACGATCGGTTTGTGCGAGAAACCGAACAGTATTTATATCTTTTTTTTTTACCTCGATTGCGATCTATGTACAACAGCCTTCACTGCGCACCATCACTTCCGGTGAGTGAGGTCAAATGTACACGATGTATTTTGACCTCACCTACCGGAAGTGATGGCGTGCTAAAAACTGAACTACATAGTGTTGTATTAGAGGTAAAAAAATTATATAAATACTGTTCGGTTTCTCGCACAAACCGATCGTTTCGTGTCTTAAGACATCAATGTGTTGTCACAAGCTGTAGGGCTTAATATGGTTTCGTGTTTGTATGTTTTTTTTTTTTTTTACTCTCATAGCTCTCATACTCTCAACTGTGACCATTGACATGCATTATACGACTGGCGGACTGTCATTTGTGTTCTACTGAAGAAACAAAGTCACCTACATCTTGGATGCCCTGGGTGTAAGCAGATTTTCAAATTTTCATTTTTGGGTGAACTATCCCTTTAAGGGATCTAGAGAGTGGGTTTTAAATGGGTTAAGATATTAGATTGAAAGTTTGTGCAAAGGTTAGCTTGTGATCATTATAATAAACTTTATTTTCTGATAAAGTTTTTATTTTTAAGTCTTTATTTTCAGGTCCTGATTTACATTGTAGGTTTGTGTGTGTCAGTGTTTGAGTTCTAGGTGCATTTGTCAGTGTTTATTAAGAGGAAATCAGTGGTGTGATGTTAGAATTGCGTGTGTGTGTGGTGAGAGAGTGAGCATGTGTGCATAATAGGAATGTTTGTGATGGGGGCTAATGGAGGTAGCCATAGGGTGCCCTTAGAGGAGGAGAGTCACTGAAGTGTGTGATATTCTGTCACCACACACACACACACTCAGCAGCCAGGGCTACTACAGATTTTCAGTGACTATCATTTTGCTTGAGTAAAGACATTATTGAATTACTCAGTATTAGCAATCCATGGATAAAGGTGAGAATGTATCATGGTGTTTACATACAAATGACTAGTACACATACACAAGCACTCCTTTATCTTTTTTATTGCTTTTATTTTCAGAAATAAAGCATGTATCGTCCTCCTATAACCCTCTCTGAAGGTAATCCAGAGAGATCAGACATCAGGCGGGGGCGTCAGGGGCCGCATATATTTGCAGAAGTGAGGCGTGAGGTGGGGGTCCCTCCGTGAACCCAAGCATCTAGAAAAGAGGGAATAAATGACACGCTCTAATGCACCTATTTGTCATATCTGTCACGCTGTTGTGTAATGCTAATCTAATCAAAGGGGAGAATTTGGGTTCTGCCTGCCTCCACTGAAAAAAGCCTCCGGCCCAAAAGCCGTTCCAGTGGCGGCGCGTCTCAGGCCCTGTGCTGCAATGAAAGGGCTGCGTTGCTGCTGATTACTTCAATAAATCATCTGAGCTAAATTTTCTCAAAGCTGATGCAAATGTAATTTTATTGTGGGGGAGAAATGGTGGGAAAAGGCGGCAAAGCTCAAATGAGGTCTTATGCCCTGTTTACCCTAGTGAAATTACACAGTCTTTTGTAGGGGGGAAATATTTGTTTTATGAACGTGGAAGGTTTTTCTTTCTCTTATTTGGAAGAAGAATCAGGAAGGATTGATCCTGTGGTTAATCAGGACATGACATCCCTGCACAGGAAGCACTGTTGTTGTATAGAGGAAGTAAAGCAGTCCTTTTGTTGACTGAATAGGCAATGAGAAAGGGAGGATGTTGATCGATTTGTTTTATTTTGCTTACATTTCCTACTTATCCCAAAATAGAATCCAGCCGGATACGGTACCGTCTGCACAAATGTTCTAATTAATATCTATGGTACAAGATGGAGTGGGTTTAGGGCTAGAGGTCAAAGGTTGGGGTCACAGACTAGTTTTTAATCACTCAGGATCAGGAAGGTTGCTCTTGTGTTAGACTGCAATTCTTAACTGCAATTTTATTGCATCTCTCTGAAATTAATCCCTTTATTCTCAACACAGGATCAATTTTCATCATCTTCTATAAGCCTATAAGTGGTTTATTGTTTTTCACTTGTGTTTTATTGATAGTTGTTATATAAAGCTATATAAGACTTTTATTCGATTTTTTTCAATGTTTTTTTTCCATTCTTTCAGTCCTTGCAGTTAAGAGACTTTCATATGCATATTTTAATAGAACAAACAAACTACAATGGCTACAATGAATGTGTTGACATATTAGTGCTGTCAATCGATTAAAAAAATTAACCAGATTAATCACATATTTTTAATCACACAAAACACTTACGTTTTTATAATATATTTTATAATTTCCAACATATATGTAGAACCTACATAAAGACAGTATATTTTAAATGCTTGTTTAATGGCATGTTTTTATGCCCTTCTGTCTAACAGGTACGAAATATACAGAAATTGAATAAAGTTATCAAATAGTTTGCACTGCATAAATTATAAATGAAATATAGATTATTCCTTATTAAAGCTACACAGTGAGTAATGCACGCAGTGAGTGATTTTCTCTGTGACCTTTGTTCTTTGATTAACATTAATGACAGCCAGCATTAGTAGCTGCTTTTTTAAGATCTGCCGCTGCTGCACGATGCAAATCTCACATGCATCTCATTTTCTCACAACTCCTTAAGTTCATTTAACTCATTTAAGACTGCTCTTCTGAGGACACTTGACAAAACGGACATTTTGGCATAATTCTTGATTCTGGTGTGCTGTCTGTGCACTGGTGTGCATTGTGTGTCACATAGACAGGACATTCACAGACCGAGCGTTCTCTTTTCTCTTGTCATGCTTGAATGGTTTAAAAGCATTTGCATAAATAAGAGCGTGATCATATAATGTAATGCTAGCCAAAGGATGACAGATGAAACGGATGTTGCGTTAATTGCGTTAAAAAAATTTTACGCGTTAAACTGGAAAAAATTATTCACACGCATTAACGTGTTAACGTTGACCGCACTAATATATGCACCGATCAGGCATAACATTATGACCACTGACGGGTGAAGTCAATAACACTGATTATCTCTTCATCACGGCACCTGTTAGTGAGTTGATGTGTTAGAAACTATCCAGTTTATGTTTTTTAACTCGCCCCAATGTGCTCGATGTGGTTGAGGTCCGGATTTTAAGGGAGTTTTTGCATTAACTAAATCTAATTATATATATTTTTTCACCAATTCGTTGTTGAAATTTAATCCTGTACACATTGGCTGTCATTTTCATGACAGATTTATTTAAACCCATTAAATAAACAATACATCACTAAGGGGTTCAGTAGAATATAATGAATATACAGGCTAATATAGTGCTTATATTTAGTGAAGGAGTTTATTTCTCTAGTGAACTAACAGCTGTGGACACGGAATGACTGCCTGAGGTAGGTTAAATGTAATGCTACGTGACATTGTTCTCAAGCTGTTTTATTGTCTTTCCGCGGTTGAAACACAGATTGAGCGATTACACAACATATGATACATTTCAGTAAGTTGTAATGTATCCTCAACATATCTTAAGAGATATTAATGTTTATTCTTTAGGAAGAGATGATCGCGTTCGAATCGCACCGCGCTGTCGATTGAACTGATGCGCCTATACAGTGATCAGTCACGTCACATTAAAGAGTGTCAAAATGGCATTTATCGTTTGAATTTCGTGGGAAAATGGACTTAACACTTAATATGTTCATGTGGGAACTCAGATTGAAGTATGTTCCGCGCTTAAAACAAGCCGATTGTTAACTGATAAAAATTGCATTCAGAACCGTTTGCACCACGCGTGCACCAAATCAAAGCCCTGTACCGAAACAGTTTGGTTACACCCCTTATATATATTGCCAAAAATTTTTGGGATGCCTGCCTTTAGTTGGCACACCTATTGCACCTATAACTGCTTCAACTTTTCTGGGAAGTCTTTCCACAAGGTTTTGGTGTGTGTTTATGGGAATTTTTTCGATCATTTTCGAGATTCGTCACTCCAGAGAACATGTCTCCACTGCTCTAGAGTCCACTGGCAGCGTGCTTTACCCCACTGCATCCGATGCTTTACATTGCACTTGGTGATGTAAGGCTTGGATGCAGCTGCTCGGCCATGGAAACTCATTCCATGAAGCTCTCTTTGCACTGTTCTTGAGCTAATCTGAAGGCCACACGAAGTTTGGAGGTCTGTAGCTATTGACTGCTATTGACTGTTGACTTCTGCGCACTGTGCACCTCAGCATGCACTGATGCTTTCTGATTTTACGTGGCCTACCACTTAGTGGCTGAGTTGCTGTTGTTCCTAATTGCTTCCACTTTGTTATAATACCACTAACAGTTGACCGTGAAATATTTAGTAGTGAGGAAATTTCACAAATGGTACCACGTTTGAATTCACTGAGCTCCTGAGAGCGACCCTTGTTTGTATTGTTTGTCATAAATGTTTGCAGAAGCAGTCTGTATGCCTAGGTGCTTGATTTTACACACCTGTGGCCATGGAAGTGATTGGAGCACCTGAATTCAAGTGACATATCAGTAGGAATTTAGCACAATAAACATTCAGATTTCAGTTTTTCAAAGAAAGTGTTTGTTTTAGAGATTAATCCCGGTGCAAGTGTGTGCCGAACCATGGATGGAGAGCGGTGCGGTTAATTTTTTTTTCCAGAGAACCATTAAACCCCTAAAGTTTACCATGTATATTTTATTATTAGTATTAATTATTAGTAAAATATTTTGTGTGGTAAAATTATGCTAAAAATGCTGTTGATCAAACTCAACTTGCATTGAACCCAGAACATTCCTTTAATACTTTCAAGCAGAGCAGAGAGAGGAGAGCAGAAGGCTAGAAGAATGAATGTGGGTGGGATAAGAGAGGAAGGATGAGCATAAAACAACAGCTATCAAAGCATCCACTCCGTTTAGGAAATTGCGAGTGATATGACTTCAGATTAGGCCCTGCATATTACATGAAGATCATCTTTGAGTGTCCTCATATTGCCATTCAAGGCATCCACGTGAAAGCCTTGTGTTTCACCCGACCTAATTCTCTTTGACAACCATCACACATACACACACACACCGTCTTGCTGAAAAAGATATACCACCTGCTGTTGTACGGGAGAATACCACTTAAAAAGGTTTCAGCTTTTCAATAAATAATGCTGCCCACATTGAGACACTCTGACGAGGAGTAGAAGCTTGTGGATTTGATTATAAATATATATAATATATATATATACTTCCTCAATATATAATATAAGATTGTCCAGCTAAAAATATACACAAAAATAATCTTTTGTTAAATGCTACTTTATATAAGCATCAGAAAAGCAATTGCAAACTGCTCTCAAATCGGAGTTGGTTTGAAAATCATCTCATCCATCTACTTGACAGTGGCCTCCTGATAGCTGTGTGTCTGTCAGATATATATGGGAGTCGGGCTGCCGTGTTTCCCTATATCAGCCATTACCGCTCAGACCTTGTGTCAGGTCATCTATTCTTTAAGACATTCATCTTCTGAATGCCTCACACAATGGAAAGGCTAAGGTACAAGAGCAAAAAAAAAAAAAAAAAAAAAAAAAAAAACTATCTTCATGTGCATGTTTGCGAACGACTGGGCCTGCATTGGTATTCTCAATTTCCTCTATTTTTTCTGTCATGCGTTTAGATCATAAGCTGCTACAAGCTTATGATCTTCATACTTTGATCAGCAGCATTTCACATCTGCTGTCCTGATATTGTTGATGATCCTGACCAGGGAGTCTTTAATGTAGAGTTAACCTGTTAAACAGATGGGCACCTTCGTCAGTCAATACATACTGGAGACACTGACTTCCCCCTGAGCACTTGGCATTTCTTAACCTCTGACCTTTAGGAAGAGGATGGAGAGTGGCCAGTGGCTCAAAAGTTTAACCCCCTGGAGTCACGGTGACTCTGGGATCAATACTCACAGGGAGAGCAAAAGAAAGAGGAATCGATCGGTCGACTGTCCAGGGAAAGCCTCAGCAGTGACCGTTCACTGGATCTCTTCATCATTTCTCAACTGCGCACTCGCTGTGTCAAAAAATGACACCAGGCCTCATTCATGTTCACTCATTCTCATTCAAGTTTTTGTGTAAAAAATCATTTAATAGTTCTTAGGTAATTGTTGCAGTGATTTTTATTTATTTTTATTTTTATTCCTTCATTAGCTTTACGAGTTTTATTAAACAGATAATGCGTCTTAATCCTGTGATCGTGTTCGGCTAATCCTGGTATAAATTCAGGGCCAATGTAAACCGCAAAGGTTTATTAAGAGTAAATAATTGGCAACTGTAAGCATTCTCTTAATTTATCTGAACAAAAATACTGCAAATTGATGTAGAAATGTATTAAATAAATATATAAACAGTGAATATTTAAATCAGATTATACTTGATGTAAAGTCAGTTGGCACTATCAGACAGTGTGGCACGATAGACAAGCTCGTCTCATGCACACTTTATGTCTCTCAGCCCAGCGCTATTCTGATTTATTTATTTGATCCACAGAGATGCATGTTAATCGAGATGTATGTTTATATACAAAGATATATAGAGCAATAACAGACCTTCAATACCTGCATTGACTCTTTATGCTGTCACTTACTAATTAGTTGCTTAAATTGCAAACACACACACACACACACACACACACACACACACACACACACACACACACACACACACACACACACACACACACACACACACACACACACAAATAACAAAAAGACTAAAAAACTAATCATAGATACTAATGATTTTTCACTGGAGCAGTTTTGGAACTTGTAATGGATAATGTTAAAATATGTCATCAGTATTGGCCTTACATTTCTTGACCGTTGCACCATAAGAGACATTTTTTTTTCACAAATATTGCCCAATAAAGCAGGATTACCATATATTTTTTTAGGGAAAATATGAGAGAAAAACACATTTTATTTGTACCTTTCGAACAGAACAAGAAACAAATTGAAATGTACATACATTATAAACACAACAGTAAACACATCTGCACACATCAAGTTGCAACTGACTGTACACTGTTCAAGGACCCATCTTTAACCGCCTCAGGCCAGCAGGCTTTCTGACTATGTTTGACTACTTCGAAGAATTGGTTTAGGTTAAACTGTCCTTTTCAAATGAAAAGCTATTCAGGGACATGGGCAATATGTACTTAAAGTTCAGTGCAGACTGCTTCGTCTCGTTTAGACCTGCCATTTTTAACTTTGCAAGTTCCATAAACGTCGCAGAACTGAAGAGGAATGTGGTTGAACCTGAGGTTGAATCTTTCTCCCTCCCCATCTCACAGTCGGACCTGGACCCCGCTGAGAGGCATAACATATACGTTAGGTTCAAGCGCAGGCCCAGGCCACGTGTTGTCTTTCCCCCTCTCCATCTTCCTCCCTCCTCCACCCCAGACAACGACCCACGAGGGTCTCCGTGCCGGTGGATAACATTGCTCTCAGCATTCTTTGAACACAGGGCTCCGTCGAGGCCCAGAGAAAACACACTAACACCAACTGGCACTTAATTCTGCCGGCGCCCTGCCGATGCGAGCTATGCGTCCAGAGAGGGGGCTCTTCCTGACAGGAAGTGAGAGGGAACGGCATGAGGAAAGCTTACGACTTGAGTGACTTTTAATTCACTCTCTGACTGCAATATCGTTGGCTGGGAAGGAGACATATTATTGTGGCAAATTTTTTTTTTTTTTTTTTACTATGCCGTTGGACTAACAGTCCTTCATGCTAGCTTTTTTCTTTAACTGTTGAAGATCCTTTTAGTACAGTTTGATGTTGACCTGGCGTACCTCATTCAAAATCTCTTTCCTCTCTTTCTGTCACTGTTTACATACATGGATATGGGTATTTACAAAATCCAAATCATATTATCACTGTGTGCATTCTCACCATGTGCTGAACATATAGTAATCATTGTTTCTTTAGTCCAGAAAGGAAAACAACAAGATTTATGTATGCTATTATCATTCCTGTCAAGTTAGATTATTTCAGTCATCACCCTCCTCCTAAACCTTCAACAGAGAGGGGGAAAAACACTTTAACTTTTTTTATTTAATAAATGAGCAGTTTTTAGAAATCTTTTGACACCTCTAAGCCCAGATCATCGTAAGGAAGCTTCTAATCACATCTGTGTATTTAACCACAATCCTCTGTGGTCTTTAAATGTAGTCAGAGTAAATATTTGCTCCCCTTGTAAAGTCCCCTTGTGTGGAGTGTCCTCACAGAAACACAGGCCCTTGGCCGTTTGGGGTTGTGTGTTTGCTTTAGAAGAGATAACATCTGAGAACATGCACTGACTTGTAGAGTGTTCAGCTTGTCACATCAGTAAATTAAGCTGTCTGGACCTGCTGTCAGATGCCATTTTGATATTACGATGATTTGATTGAAGTGGACCAAGTGGACCAACAAGTGGACTTAAAGTGGAAGTTTTAGCACCTCAACATTAAACTACCTTGAAGGGCAATATTAAAATAATACAAAATAAAAATAACCAAGAATATTAAAATAATAATAATTAAAATCCTTGAAGGACAATATTAAAATAATTAAAAGTAAATCAATCAATTCTCATTTTTTTAACAGAAAACATTTTGGAGCATAAAAAGAAAATGTATTACTACCTTCAGCTGAGACACTTCAGATGCGAACTGTTCACCATGATGGTTTTGAATTGCTTGAAATATGATTGGAATCGCTTCAAAAAGGAAAATACAGGTAGGTGCAACATGTGCAGAGCAAATCTGTCATATAGGCTACATAAAATTATATTGAGAACATCATAATTGTGTGCTTGGGACATGGATTTAATAGTGAGACTTTTGTTTTTGTAATCCGGCTCTCAAAAATTATATAAATTTTTTGGTAACACTTTACAATACGGTTTCATTAGTTAACATTAGTTAATTAACTAACATGAGCTAACCATGAACAGTTCATTTGTTACAGTATTAATCTTTGTTAACTTTAGTTAATACAAATCCGGCTGTTCATGGTTTGTTCATGTTAGTTCACAGTGCATTAACTAATGCTAATAAGATTTTAATAATGCATTAGTATATGTTGAAATTAATATTAACAAAGATTAATAAATGCTTTATAAGAACAGTTCATTATTAGTTCATGTTAACTAATATAGGTAACTAATGTTAACTAATGAATCTTATCGTGAAGTGTTACCAATTTTTTCCCTGCCAATATATCGGTTATCGGCTTTCAAATATAAAGAATTATCGGTTATCGGATTCTGACACAATTTTCATATCAGTGAATCCCTATTCCCTAATTAAAAGATGGATACTTTAGAGCCAACCACACAAAACCTTATATGTAAGTAAATGTATCTTAGAATGCACACAAAACCTGATGTGATTACTTGCTCTATCAGGATTCTAGTTGCATAATTCTGAACATGCTGGAGTTTGTTTAGTGTTGCTTTTAAGACCACAGTGAGGATAGCATTGCAATAATGGATACTTTATGGAAATGTAATTTTTTGTTTGGAAAGTTAAGTGTTTTCCCTGTAAGTAATACTACACTGACATTTTAAATCTAGAATCTCTTTCCGTTGATCAAAGCTGTACAGTAGCCACTTTTCCGTCATAAATCGCCTTGTGCTCTGTGGACAAGCCGTAACATAAACTTCTCCTGCACGTTATGATCTGAAACAGCACTCTTACATGTGACGAATAATTTTTTGTTTCATCTGAGCTTCAAACCCCCAGCCTGCAGAAAACAAACAAATACTTGTGATTATAACTGATGGGTTGGAAACTAGAGAGTGACTTGTTTATTTTCAATGAACGAAGCCAAACGCCATGCACATTTCCTTGTCTTGCCATTGTGGATGAGGCAAAGCGGTACATTTTTAGGTCTGCGTTGTTTCAGTCGTGTTTCAGTTTGAGGGTAATTGCGTTCTCTTAATCAGCAGTGATTAGGAATGCAGCGCCACGGTAATTATCATGGCAAAACTAAACAAAAGAATGCCTCATTGGATGACTTCTCTATGGAATCTGAAACATGTTGTTTGTGTGTCTCTCGAAGAAAATTACTTTTTTTATTTTTTTTATTTAAACAATTAAATTCAATCAAGGCATTAACTTAAAGTGGTAGGAAATGTTATGCAATTTATTTTTTATTGGCACACAACATTACACTGATTTTGTTTACGAATGTGTTCAGAATGTGTTCACACACTCTCACACTATCCCAACGCAGAAAGTTCTTTGTAAGAGCATCACCAGGTCTCTCTCTCTCTCTAATTTGTATGTATATTATGTATAGGGTTTGTCAGTATTGACTGTTCATATTTAGATAAATCTTCTTAATTCTTGATGATGATGATGATGATGATGATATAATTGTAATAATGATTTTCTTAATCAGTAAAAAAAAAAAAAAAAAAAAATCCTCCCTTCATGATTAAGAATAAACCAAGTGAGAATTGACTTGTGAATAAATACAAACAAGTATAAACATTTCCAACAGAATAAGACATACAATTATTTAAAAAAATATTTCTGTGGAAACAAGTCCTACTCTTTTATGTAGAAATGAATGTATCTTTTATAAAAGAATGTTTAGATAATTTTTACTTGAAACGTTGATGTTGTTGAGTTTTTTCACTATGCTAGACGTTTTGAGTTGCACGTTCAGAATCAATCTTGGATGGCTTGTTTATTTACCTGAGCATCAATAAAAGGGAAACTGACATTTTACGCAAGTGTGTTTGGATAGATTTGACCTTGAGGAAGTGTTACCTATATGCTAGTCTTTGTTGTTTTATCGAGACTGAAGGAAATGGGTCAATTATAAATGTCCTTGATGAGGTCTAAGGACAGTTTATCTTTACGATACAAACTTTCCCAGACGCTGTTTGTGTGGCTGATAAAAGTCATGTTCTATCTTAGGACACAATTCTGGTCTTGATGACATGAATGGATCAGCGTGAGTGGTTGCTGTAACGACAGGACCGGGTTAGAGGTGGCTGGGTTGTAGAAGCACCTCTCTTAGGTCAGGGTCAGAGTTGAAAGGTCACAAATGGCTGCCTGTATCCACTCATCAGGTCAGAATGGAAACAGCATTGGATACCATAAAACCGTATCAGGGCCCTATCACAATGACTGGTTGAAATCCAATAACCGTCAGCCTTGTCCCCAATGCACAGCACTGATCGTTAAGGTTTTTTGATTGGGGTCATTGCTTCCTTTAATTAAAGAATAATGCCTTTCCCTCACCCATCGAACATTCATTTATCTTTGTTGTGAAAATGTGTTTGTGTGCTTGGTTGATGACAGCCAACAAAAGATCCTAGTATATGTGCAGTTTCTTCCAACAATGTTATCTACTGAACTTTAGTTGGCTGTTTGGTCTGAAAAATATTTTCCCTTCCCTTAAAATTATTTATTTTCCTCTATTATTCCATCTTATTCCATCAGTTTACAGTAATACTCATAATTGATTCCATTGAAAATAAATGGTATTCCAAGAAAAGGTATTTAAAAAAATTATTTTATATGGTATTTTAAATGTCCAGTTTCTGTAAAAGTAATAAGTATATATTTAGTAAGTGTTAAACTACTCTCTTCTATCCCAAATTTCTCTGAACTCTATGTCAATCTCAGGACATTCTGTTTGTGATGTTGTGTGTTTATGCTGATTGGTTGAGGCTGGACTTGACCAATTGTAGATGGGGAGAGTGTCCAATAGTTTTCTGTTTGCAACACTAGCATAGACAGAAAAGAGAATTCTGGGTGTGCCACATTTATTGTCAGATTAATGTGCAAAAAACCCTGACTCTGCGTATCACTAACGTTACAGAATAGACTGGGCCGATGTGTAAAACTGTACCACACACACACACACACACACACACACACACACACACACACACACACACACACACACACACACACACACACACACACACACACACACACACACACACACACACACACACACATATATGAACAGGATCATTTCGAGCTACAGGCAAAACAAGTGAAAAATGTCTTCTCTTTTAGCAGTTTGGTATCGTTTTAAAGCGTAGCATTCCAGCTTTGTAAATATTCATAGCGAATTCTCGATGGCATGAGTCTGAACCAATGAAATATGATTTTCAAATGAATGCTGATGTAAACAAAATTATCTTACTCGCGCTGTCTGACAGCCAATTCCGATATACACATTTATACAGAATTACAGTATTTTAAATATCTGTCTTGGCGAGTATTGACGCAAACATGATCTGTTATGTCTTAAATGAACATTTGGTTAACTGTTGGGCAGCAAGGTTTAGTCAAATATTCTCTATTGTTTAGAATGTGTGGTAAAGATCTCCCAAGATGCTGGGGTCACAGTCAGTGGCTGTTTGCGAATTGGTTGGCAGTCCAAATGTCGGCAGAATTTTATTTATTTTTTGTTTTGTTTTTTTGACGAAAATCATTTAAAATTGACATTTTAAATGAATAAATATTGTAAGTAAACAACAATAACCCAAGTTTAGAAGAAAAAAAATATATATTAAGACTATAAAAAATAGTCTGCTGCCACTGTGGGCTTCTTGAATATTCTTCCTCAAATATTTTATGCTGGAGATTCCAAAGTAAAATGCATATAATCTGGGAAATAATGACTGTAATAGTGAACAAAGCCTCTGCAATATATAAAGGCGTGCACACGTTGTCATTTTAAATGTTTGTTTCTTTTGGTTAAAGCCTCACTTTTCGTCTTCTCCCAGAGGGTGGTGAAATATTTCCTTCCTTATAAGCAAGTACATTTGCTCTGTTTCATTTTCATTTATGACCCTAGAAATAGGCAGGGGATTAAAAAATAAATCATCATCATTATGAAACTATTGCTTGTGAACCTCAACCTAGAAGCACTCTCTGTTGGCCGAAACAAATGAGACATTAGGGTCGGACCGTTACGCTCCTGTCTCCATGATACAGTCTCTCTTGAAAAGAGCCCTCGAGAATACACAAGCGACTTTGTACATACTCATGACCTGGTTGTTATTATTATTCTTGAGACGATCACAGGGAAGTGTTGAAAGGTTGGCGCAGCTGTGAAAAATGTCAATGATTTGGTCTCGCTCCTAGGCTATTAAACAACACTGAAAGCTGTGGTTTCAGAAGTTGTTTAGACTAACACCTTTTACAACAACCGGGTGAGACCTGTTAAAGTTTTTGAGGGGTGTGCTTGGTTAAAGGCAATCTTGAACATTGAAGTTACTGTAAAAAACTGTTAGAGGCCCGTTCTGCTTTCTTCCCCCCTCCCCCCAGTGATCGCTTCCTCTGTATGAAGTTTGTTGATGATGATGATGAAGCTTCTGTTCATTTTAATCCTTACATATTGATGACATTATACTGATGTTTATTCTGACTAAACCCAACCTTCCGCTCTGCTTATTGTATAAACTAAGTGTGAAGTCTTTTTTTATTTCTCTCCACAGGAGTGGCAGAATTCCATCCAAAAGAATGCGGGTTTGGCCTTCATCGAGCTTGTGAACGAGGGCAGGTAATTATCTAATCCCATCCTCTGACCCTTTGTTAGCCACCCCCTCATTATCTCCTGCCTATAACGCTACGTCGCGTGTGTACAATCAGATCCTGTTTGGGAGGAAATCAATGTAATGTGGAAAGAGGATCAACAGGGTGACCTGGAGTTCAAGGCGTCTGTCAATAACTTGGCTTGTTCCCATGTGTTTCTGAGAGGGCAGCAGCGCCTTAGTTTCTTGTCCACCTCTTGGGAAATCTTTCTCGTATCTTGCTGTTTTCAGACAGGTTTATGTCTCATCTGTTGGACTCTTTTACTCAGACTCCCTTTGGGATGGAAGGATCTGTCTTCAATTTCAAGCTCTCAGATCTTTCAGATGGCTCTCATTTCTATCTTAGCAATGGAAATTAATGTTAATGAATGCTGCCGTGCTGATGAGCTCTCCAGAAATGTTAATGAATGCTCCTCCACCCTGACTGCTGGCCATCTTTACAGCTCTTTTTCAAACATACGCCTTTCTTTTGGAAAGTAGGGTCAAGGTTTAGACCACATCTGGCACAGCTGTACCTGTCATATAGATAACACTGTAATCCTAGCCATAAAAGTGCATCTCAAATATGTCATTATAGTGCTTACTGCACTAAAATTAAGATGATGACTACTGATTTAGTCACAGTGCTTTCAAAGTGAAGTTGATTTTCAACACAGGAGTTCGTAACACTCTTTGAATTTTTGAAGCCCAAAGAACAAATACTGTGGCAGTGCAGTGCATTGATTATATGGGATGATAATTTCATTGTTCTTGGGTGTTCAATGATGTAAAGTTTTTTTTTTTTTTTTCTAGATTTATTAATTTATTAAATAATGTGTAAAAAAATTCAAATCATGCACAGTTAGGGCTAGGCGGTATGACAATATATATCGTGGCAACGATAAAAAAAAAAAGGTTTGTTAGATTTTGTTTGCTATATCGTTTATATTGTGGTATGTAAATATATCCACATAGCAGAAGAAAAGCAGGACGTGCATGATGTTAAGGTCAGTAAGTCATGAAAAAAAGATAACTGACTGACACACATCTGAAGCGCACAGAAAGCTGCCACTCTCAGACAGCATCCCGAAGTGAGTTCTCTCTCGCTTCTTATTGTGCTTGAATGGTCAAATATGCACAAATCATCAGTCAGTTATGTGTTATGTGTTAAATGAACGTAAACAGTTGAGTGAAAAGCAGATCTGTGTCAGTATATTTGTACAGTGCATTCGGTCTTAAAGTGACAGCAGCCTAATATACCTGCTGCTGTCTGGGTCATTTAATGTGAATCAAACAACAAAAGACAAGAAAATCACTCACTGCTCTTGACTGAATTACTTTTTTTTGTCAATTTGTATGAACTTGTCCGTTCAAGAGCAAGATGATGTAAAAGAGAGCTCAATTCAGTATTCACATACTTTCTGAGATGCGGCTTCCTGGGAGCGATTTCAAGGTTTCAATTCATAAAATAAATATCAGGTACAGTAGCTACATGTTAATTTTTCTCAAGGAAAAAGTCTCAGCTGGTATTATTATTAACGGGTAAAATTAACTGCACAAATTACTAGTTATCTTAGAGGTGTAGATCTGCTTTGTGTGCACAAATACTGTTTCACAATGCCACCTAAACATCTTGCATGGTGTGGAGAAAATTTGATTGGTAAAGACTGGTCCAATCAAGTGGTTGCAGGTCTTCATTGGTTTAATTTAAACCCATACCTTGTCAATACATTTGTTCGACTTCATGCAGCGCTGCGCAGACCGAATGGCCTATGACATTAACATACCACGAGAGCGGCACTTTTTAATTTGGCTTGAGATTTACTTGGGCAGCGTGAAAGCATGATAAAGAGCCTGAAAGCACGTGTCTCACGCCATGATATTACCATTGTATAATCAATAATCTAATCTTTTGTTTGTTTCTCTAGACTGTCATATCATAAAGTAAGTAAAAGCAGTTAAAGAAAGACAGGAAAGCAAAAGGGTGATAGAATGAAGGGCAGTCACAGAGAGTGGGCTGTGTTATTGATGGCAGTTGGGGTGAGAGGGTGGGAGAGGGTCACTGCAGAGTCCCTGGCACGTCCGCTCTCCCGCTGCCCGCTGCTGACACACCAGGCTCGAGTTTCAGCCCTCCACCCTCCGCCTGTTATTCTTCCACTTTGCAGAGGCCTGAGCCTCCTGACCTGCTGAGATACTCATCTCTGTCCCTAGGGGAATGTTTTATTAGGCCATGGCTTGTGTTGTTCACAAATCTGCCCGGGGTGTAAATGTGCTGTTTCAAGATCAGGTTCCTCCCCGTCTGTGCTAACCCAGGGTACAATGCAAAAAAAACAATGCTGATTCACAAACAAGACTCTTGAGATGGACAGAACAGCTTCAGGTTTTGATGAGGGTTGACAAACAGTAGCAGTAAAAGCAGGATACATCTGATCTTCCATCAGCCCCTATAATCATCAGATGCCCTGTGATAAGAAACTGTGTGTGTGTGTGTGTGTGTGTGTATGTGTGTGTGCTTGTGTGTTTATCCAAGGAGTGCTGTTCTTACATATGTAGAAACATGAGCTTGGGTGAGACGTGCCCCCTTCTCCACACCCCCTACATCCGTATCTTGTTAGATATGTATCATTTACAAATCAATCGCTGGTTGTTTTAGTGGGGGTGGTTTTAGCTGCCGTGCGAAATAAGATTTTCTGCTTGTTTTACATGGTGTAGTTAAGTTGGTTTAGCATACTATTTACACTTTGATGGCCTAACAACTGTGTTATTAAATCAGTAAAATGTATTTCACAGATTAACAGTTGAGAGATGTGAAGATATCCTTTTACTATTTTGTAGGCCAACATCTTCCACTGGATGTGAACATCATTTTACAATGGAATTTATATACAGTATTCTTTATTTTGGATGCACGATATATCAGTACAACATAATTTATCACAGATTGGCAGAGATTATTCTTACTATTCTTATTATTAATATTGATGTTGTCGTCAATGTTGGTTGTTTATCAGCTTATATTTACATCCTGTATATTATAATGTGATGTCTTAATTCACTTGTAGCATGAAAACTATTTATTTAAATTTTTAATAAAGTAATATAGATTTATAATATCATCCATAATATCAAAATAGTTGTTGATTTATCGGTATCATAATTTCAGTATTGGTGTATCTGTTATGCCTGTAAATGTGTCTGTTGCTTCTCTTAAAACCAGTAAATATTTTAATAAATGTTAAAATACATGTGATATTTTTTTTTTTTTATCTGTATGAAATCCTAGTATGGATTCAGTTATCCTAGCAACACACACTGCATCATTGTAGAAAATAATGCAGATAAAATCATGCGATGTCAGGTATGAACTCTTAATGTTCAATGTGTTTTTGATGTGCAGACTGCTGAGCCACACCATGAAGGACCATCTGGTGCGTGTAGCTAATGAGGCCGAGTTCATTCTGAGCCGCCAGAGAGCAGAGGACATCCACAAACACGCTGAGTTTGAGGTGAGCACACATACACACCTGGTTTCCATGTTTTATGGGGACTTTCCATAGACATTTTTATACTGTACAAACTGTACATTCTATTCCCTTACACTAACCCTAACTGACCTTCCCATTACAGAAAACTTTCTGCATTTTTACACTTTCACAAAGCATCACTTAGTATGATTTATAAGCTGTTTTCCTCATGGGGACCATAAATGTCCCCACTAGGACAAGGATTTTGGATATTGTCATCAATGTGGGGATATTTTGTCCCTATAATGTAGGGTTTACCAGGACCAGGAGATTTATTTTTTTAAATGTTTTTGAAAAGTGTATGCTCACTAATGCTGGTTTTATTTAATCAATAATTTAAGAAAATTATCAGAAATATTGTGAAATACTATAATCTTTTAAATTATGTATTTTATTGTATTTTTATTATATTTTAAAATGTAATTTTATTCCTGTGACAGCAAAGCTAAATTAGTCTTCTGTGTCACATGATCCTCCAGAAATCATTCTAATATTTTTGTAACAAAGTAAAAGTCTTTAAAAGTAAAAGTCACTTTGCATTATTGCTGAATAAAAGTTTTACTTTGTTAAAACAAACAAACAAACAAACAAAAAAAGTACTGACCCCAAACTTTTGAATTGTAGTGTATGAAAGGGACAGTCCCTTCAATATGTCCTGCCCCAACTTACTGTTTTAACAGGAAATACATCAACATAGGAAAAAAATTTGCAAGTCAATTCATTTCATGGGATCTTGAAGACTTCTGCTATAGCTGAGTGAAGCAATAACTACATTTTCTTGACATATTGTACAAACAAGCCACTTTCACTTTATGCAGATGTATTCTGTTTCAGGGTTGATTTACAATTTTTAAAAACTGTTGTAAGATTTAATGAAATTGTTAAGCCCCTGTGAGGATATTAAAAAAGAAAGTTTTGTCTGTCGGAGCTGAGAAGCTGCCAACGTGAGGGAGAACAAATGTTTTCTTTTCAAACAACTTATATGGAAGAAGGTTTCAAGCTTTGGCTAGAGAGATTGCGTTTGGCATGTATCTTACCAAAACATAGCAGCACAGTTGATTTATTCCTTATAGCACAGCCATGGGGCATTCCTCCACCGCTGCCCCGCCAAACACGCACACACATCACCTCTTTTATCACTGCAGTCTCGCATTCTCATTCCTTCCATCATTCTCCATTTCTGTCTACCTGTTTCTCCCCACGATTCCCCTCGGACTCATGTTCTGCCTTTTGTGCTCCCTTTGTGGGAGAATTTCACCAGTGACAAGAATACAGCACCTTCATTTCTGTCTCCCTTTCGTTTCCCATCCCTCCCTCTGGTTCTGTCTGGCACTGGGGCAGGATGTGACAGTGTAAAGGCGGAGTGGGCTCTGCTCTGTTCAACATCTCCCACCCTCCAGTTGTAAAATGTTATGCTTTCAGAAAGGTTCAAGGCAGGGTCTCTGAACTGAGACTATGAGAGGAAAACATTTAAAGTACAGTATTAAAAGTAAACATCATGCGATCATGTATCATGTCTGTGAGAGGTTTTTGCAGTAGTCTGCTTTGTTAGGGTCATGTTTTCTATGTGATTGGCCTATACACTTATTTTGGCAGCTTCCCTCAAACGCTTCGCCCAACGTCTCACTGTTTTTAGAAAACAAAAGAGTTCTGACTCTCACACTTGATCCTCAAGTTGTCAAAAAATCAGAATCACATTATTCGCCACTGCAGGAACAGCGTTGAATTTTTCCTAGTGTGTTTTTCAACTGATTTGACCCATGGTCATTAGGCTGTGACCAAATTATTATTATTATTTTTTTTTTTACCTTTTTAAATTAGCTTCACAAAAATGGTTGACACACACACACAAGTACTGTCCCACTTTACTTAACATTCTTAAGTAAACTTAACATGTAGGAATATGACTAATATTGAATTATGAATTAACAGTATAAGGTAAGGATATAAAATGGTAGTCCCAAACTAGTTTTTGTTAATATGATAAAGTTGGTATGAACCACCTCAGTCATTTAAAAATATACAAAATTAAAGGTGAAGTGTGTAGTACAAACCCGATTCCAAAAAAGTTGGGACACTGTACAAATTGTGAATAAAAACAGAATGCAATGATGTGGAAGTTTCAAATTTCAGTATTTTATTCAGAATACAACATAGATGAGATATCAAATGTTTAAACTGAGAAAATGTATAATTTTAAGGGAAAAATAAGTTGATTTTAAATTTCATGGCATCAACACATCTCAAAAAAGTTGGGACAAGGTCATGTTTCCCACTGTGTGGCATCCCCTCTTCTTTTTATAACAGTCTGCAAACGTCTGGGGACTGAGGAGACAAGTTGCTCAAGTTTAGGAATAGGAATGTTGTCCCATTCTTGTCTAATACAGGCTTCTAGTTGCTCAACTGTCTTAGGTCTTCTTTGTCACATCTTCCTCTTTATGATGCGCCAAATCTTTTCTATGGGTGAAAGATCTGGACTGCAGGCTGGCCATTTCAGTACCCGGATCCTTCTTCTACGCAGCCATGATGTTGTAATTGATGCAGTATGTGGTCTGGCATTGTCATGTTGGAAAATGCAAGGTCTTCCCTGAAAGAGACGACGTCTGGATGGGAGCATATGTTGTTCTAGAATTTGGATATCCCTTTCAGCATTGATGGTGCCTTTCCAGATGTGTAAGCTGCCCATGCCACACGCACTCATGCAACCCCATACCATCAGAGATGCAGGCTTCTGAACTGAGCGCTGATAACAACTTGGGTTGTCCTTGTCCTCTTTAGTCCGGATGACATGGCGTCCCAGTTTTCCAAAAAGAACTTCAAATTTTGATTGGTCTGACCACAGAACAGTTTTCCACTTTGCCACAGTTTAAATGAGCCTTGGCCCAGAGAAAACGCCTGCGCTTCTGGATCATGTTTAGATATGGCTTCTTTTTTGACCTATAGAGTTTTAGCTGGCAACAGTGAATGGCACGGTGGATTGTGTTCACCGACAATGTTTTCTGGAAGTATTCCTGAGCCCATGTTGTGATTTCCATTACAGTAGCATTCCTGTATGTGATGCAGTGCCGTCTAAGGGCCCGAAGATCACGGGCATCCAGTATGGTTTTCCGGCCTTGACCCTTACGCACAGAGATTGTTCCAGATTCTCTGAATCTTTGGATGATATTATGCACTGTAGATGATGATAACTTCAAACTCTTTGCAATTTTTCTCTGAGAAACTCATTTCTGATTTTGCTCCACTATTTTTGGCCGCAGCATTTGGGGAATTGGTGATCCTCTGCCCATCTTGACTTCTGAGAGACACTGCCACTCTGAGAGGCTCTTTTTATACCCAATCATGTTGCCAATTGACCTAATAAGTTGCAAATTGGTCCTCCAGCTGTTCCTTATATGTACATTTAACTTTTCCGGCCTCTTATTGCTACCTGTCCCAACTTTTTTGCAATGTGTAGCTCTCATGAAATCCAAAATGAGCCAATATTTGGCATGACTTTTCAACATTTGATATGTTATCTATATTCTATTGTGAATAAAATATAAGTTTATGAGTTTTGTAAATTATTGCATACCTTGTTTATTCACAATTTGTACAGTGTCCCAACTATTTTGGAATCGGGTTTATATTTATGAGGATCTATTGACAGAAATGCAATATAATATACATAACTCTGTTTTCAGTGGAGTATAAAGACCTTACATAATGAACCGTTATGTTTTTATTACTTTAGAATGAGCCATTTTCTAACTACATACACCACGGGTCTCCTTACAGTGAAAACGCCGCCATGTTTCTACAGTAGCCCTAAACGGACAAACTGCTCTACAGAGCACTAGCTACTCTCTGCTGCCTCAGACGACAACATCTTTGTCCTGTGTCGGCCACCGTAGCTTCTCTATGTGCTTTGAAAGGGAGGGGTGAGCGGTGAACGGTTGCATTTCGCAACCTCACCACTAGATGCCGCTAAGATTTACACAGTGCACCTTTAAGTGGTAATTTGGGAATATGGAAACAATAGTTACCATGGTAAATGCTAAATACACAATATTAAGATAAACTGTTATTGGAACATAATATGGACACTGATCCTAATGAATAGAATGAGTATCATACCTGCATACAAATCCTTCCCAGCTAACCCGCATACAAGCTATTGGTATTGGTACAAGCACTCTTTACTTAAATGCTTTCATGGATGTCTTTCAAAATAAAAGTCCCGATTTAGAAAAAAACATGTTGTTTCTTTGACCGCACACTCCGCGACCCACTCAAAACTGTCTTGCGACCCACCAGTTGACAAACATTAGATAGCACAAATCAATTCAGTGTTTCTTGCGCCGTTGTTCAAGAGGCATTGTCCCACTGCTAAATCTGTTGAAGCTTAGACCAATACAACTTTATTGCCTTGTCCTCGCTGAATATGCAAAAAACAAACAAATGTACAGTTGCGAACAAACTTCTTAATTTGACCAATGCTTTACATTTGAGCCAATGGGTAAATCATTCTAAATCAGACTATATTGAACTTACATACAGAATCAATCAGACTTACTCACGGAATCTTTTAAATGACTCATTCAATAAACCACAGATTGCATCCGACTCGAAATGAGCCAAGAACCAGAATTTTTTTTAATAAAGGCCTTCTGAAGCGAAGTGGTGTGTAAGAAAAATATCCATATTTAAAACTTTATAGACTAGAATAACTAACTTCCGGCAGACTTTTAGAAGTCTAAAACAAGAATTTCGGAAAATGGTGGAGGATTGCGATATAAGAGAAGAGGGGCTTGAGTTTGTTGGCCAACCCACACTGCTCCAGGGTGTTAATAAAGGCCTTCTGAAGCGAAGAAGGAAAAATATCCATATTTAAAACTTTATAGACTATATATATAATCTATAATAACTAGCTTCCAGCAGTCAGCAATACACAAGTCTGCTTACGGCAAAAGAGTAACCCCTGACGTGATGTATACAAGCATTGCAAGCTTTGACGCCTCTCGTGGATAGGGCTGGGCAACAAACTCAAGCCCCTCTTCTCTTATATTGAAATCCTCTGCCATTTCTCTTTAAAATTCTTGTTTTAGACTTCTAATTCATGACCTTTGTTTTGTTTTGTTTTGCTCTATCCTCTGCACTTCTACGTTCGTCAATACGCATGTGTCAAGGGTTCAAGGATGACTCTTTCGCCGTAAATCGATGCGTACGCTGGACCACCGGAAGCTAGTTATTTTAGTCTATAAAGTTTTTAAATATGTATATTTTTCTTACACAAACACATCACTTCACTTCAGAAGGCCTTTGTTAATCCCCTGGAGCCGTGTGGAGCAGTTATATGATGGATAGATGCACTTTTATGGACTTCAAAAACGAAAAAAGTCACTGCCATTATAAAGCTTGGATTAGCCAGTTATATTTTTTAATATAACTCAGATTTTATTAGTCTGAAAGAAGAATGTCATATTCACCTAGGATGACTTGAGGGGGAGTAAATCATGGGCTAATTTTCATTTTTGGGTGAAGTAACCTTTTAATTTCAAGAAAAATTCTTATTTTCTATACTGATATATTATTTACCAAGGCAAATAAAGAAAAATAAATTGTAATATTATTACAATTTAAAAGACAGTTTTCTTTTTTTAATATACATTTTTTAATGATGGCAATGCTGATTTTTCAGCAGCCATTCCTCCAGTCTTCAGTGTCACATGATCCTTCAGAAATCATTCTAATATGCTCATTTGGTTGGCTCAAAAAAACAACAACAAAAAAAAACATTCTGATCAATGTTTGTAGATTATTTGTGCTGCTGGTTATCCATGTGTTCATATGGGTTGGCATCTCACAAATGACAGCAGATTTAATAGTCATTACAGCGGTAACACTCAACACTACAGAGTGCCTGCAGGCATGTGCCCTGTACAACAGCTGAAAGCTGGCAGTATTGGTTGAATATACCCTGCTTAAACAAGCTTCCTTACCTCACAGTGACATTTAGAGGGAACCTCGGAACACCCTTTCTCATCATTCCCGCTGCCCCAAATTCCCAGGATTGGCCAAATTCTCCCAGACGCTCAGTGGAAGACGGCCGCACTCTGGGGACATGCTTAGCTTTCCTTTTTCACTCTAATTGGCCCCTCTGGTCCGATTCTTTCTGCTTTTCCAGCCTCACTCACAGCATGGTGGAGAATGTATTATTCTCAGAAACACTGCTGTATTTTCTGCTAAATGTGGTGGGGGGAATGCACAAATGATCAATGTCAGGCACAATAGTTGGATGCTAATAAAAAATGCTAAAAATACATTGAGATTTTTCACTCTTCAGCTAAATATATCCATTTTAAAAATAAGATGAAAATATGTACCCTCAACATTGCATGAATAAAAGTCCACTATTTAATGCTCTACTTGAAATCTCCCATAATGCTGTTCTCTGTGGAGCAGACTGTTTCACATGACTAGGCCAGCACTGTCAGGTGCATTTATGCCATATTTTGTCACTCAGAATCTAAAGTTTTAAGCTTTCCATGATGAAAATCATAGGCTGTGGAGCACCAGTGACCCAAACTGTACTTTATTTAGAGAAACTGTTGTTGGACAGACAGGCAGATAGCTGGGAATCTTCTGAAGAAGAACACTGGCTACATGTACAGTAATTTGTTGAGGGAAGGGCAAATTACTGTTGGCCACCCCTAAAAAAAAGGGCAACCCCCGTTTGTGCTTCCCAAACAGTAGGTCTGTCTCATATATCCAGGGTGTCCATAGAAAAATCCTAAATTGCGTACAAATATTATACTGAAAAAGTGGATACATCTGGAGAAAGTTGTCCAAGTTCTATTATTTATTAATTTCTTTGTAAGTGCATTTTTTTTTTCTCAGTACATGTCTTCTCAGTCTGTTCAT
This sequence comes from Paracanthobrama guichenoti, assembly GCA_018749465.1. Taxonomy (NCBI): domain Eukaryota; kingdom Metazoa; phylum Chordata; class Actinopteri; order Cypriniformes; family Gobionidae; genus Paracanthobrama; species Paracanthobrama guichenoti. The sequence continues at coordinate 18,624,331 of CM031943.1, read as the reverse complement.
AGCACAGATTTCTCAAGAATCTATCTCAGTATTGAAACCCTTCACTTAGATATAGTTGGTCCTCTGTGACCCCTGAAAAGCAGTAAGCCTACGATAAGTGCAGCACTGATATTGCTGTATTGATTTTCCTCCATTCCGGCTCTTGCCATCTTCTCTGAGCCACTGGTTTCATTTTGCACGGCCACAATAAAAATAACAGGCCAGTGAAAGATGCCCCTGGGGGAATCGCACTGCCTCTCCATCCTGAAGAGTAGTTTACACAGGATTTGGATGTTTAAGGGAACAACATGAAATATGAGACATGAGAACCAGAATGGTTGTTGGTTTTTTTTTTCTTAACATTGTTTCATTCATAAATTACTGTGTCTAATGCTGTACCTTGACTACATTCAGAATAAGGATCATTTAGGCTACCTGTTAGTTGACTGTGATCAACAGCTGTGTCACTTTAGCATTATTCGAACAGGGCTAGTTTTCCTTTATGAATTTAGGTAAATTTGTGTTGCACATCTGTGTTTTTCCACAGATGTAAAGTAAAAATTACAGAGAAAATTACCTGCTGTTTTTTTGGCTAACTCAGGGGTCCTCTGAGAAATCTAATCCTGCCCAGTAGAAATGTCTGTAATTATGGTGTATTATTTTTTCCACATCACTTCTAATTTTTTTAACTTCCTTTGTGGAATACTGTGAATAAACATACATTTTTAGCATTTACAACTGTCTGGATAAAATAAAAATTCAGGAAATTATATAAGTCATGTTTATTTCAACATATAAGTTATGTCCACGAAATATAATTTCAATAGGTTTCGTTATGCATCCAGAGCACGTGAGTCTCCATAATGGCCACATCCAGACAGTGGACACTTCCATTTTAGTAAAAGCTATGGAAATCCCAATCTTGTCTGAATCAGTACATGAAATCACAGTTCCTCTGTTAATAAATGTAACTTGAACATCAAATGAATCCCATCTAAATAATGCATTCGTGTTTTTACACTTAATTTACATGGATAATTTGATTTAGATGTGTTTCTCTCCTTAGTAGGGATATTTGTTCTGATGAATAGGGATCTGGTTCTATTTCAATCTGTTCCAGAAACTAAAAATGACCTTTATCCCTATGATAACCATGAAGCATACTTGGTAGATTATTGAAGAAGGATTCTGTGGTTCACTGTAAACTGAACCAAGGAGAAAATGCGACATTATGACAGTTTAACGTCTGTTTCAGAACAAATCAAACAAACTACATGTCTGAAAACAGCACATTGTATTGAGCATTATTCAATAATAGCATGCTTGTATGTGAAGCATGGACTTCAACGTATAGTGTATTGTTCACTTGAGGAATGGGTCTTAGGAGAAAGGTGGCAGCATTGAAGACGGCCTTTGTTCCAGCGCATTCTGTAGTCTGTGAATTATTTAGGAAATAAAAATAAATTTATGTTTGTTCTCTGTCAAGGTTCAAATCCACCAGAAGAGATGATGGTGGATACCAGTGATTTAGACACGTTTTTATTACTTAGATGGATAACATATGCCTTTATACACTCCCCCGCTCCCCTCTTGTCTCTGTGTCTCTCTCGCGCACACACACACACACGCACATACACGCTCATCCATCCTCTCTGGGATTGAGTTATCTTTACCCCTTGAGAGTGAGATTACAGGGACAGCAGGGTCCTGACGGACACAGAGATAACCGCTGGAAATCCAATTATCTTTTAGTGTTCTCTTTCTAATAGGATCTCTAATACGGAAAAGATTTTTCCGGTAACAACTGTACGATGGCAGCCGATACCTGCGAGGGAGAAAAGAAAGGACAGATTTAGAGAGAGAGAGTGACTTCATTCTTTAATGAGAGTCTTTCTTTATTAGAAATGAAATGTGGAGGATACTGGGCCACAAGGCCAGATCTTTCGGATGTGATAGAACGAGGTCATTGTTTTCTCTTTCACTCTCTTCTCTTTTTTTTTTTTTTTTTTTTTTTTTTTTTTTTGTTAGCTTTCACTTGATCTTGAAGTGATGTAGTGTAATTGAGTTGACTCCCGACTGAAGTGTGTGTGAAAAGAGGTGATGGGTCACTTCATTAGCGTTTAGTGTCTGTGTTCCTGTAAGAGGAGAACAGGAGTTAATGACATCAACTTCGAAATGAGACTCATGACCTCGTATTATTCCAGCGTGCATGTTCACTAATCCTCCAGCCTCTGACAATTATCTGTACTAGCCAAACAAAAGCAAATCTAAATGATGTGTACTTAGAGCTTCAATAAGGTTACACTTGTGCCTTTTGATAATCCAATCCTTTAGCTTCACCGTAAATGTCTTTACCTCAAATAATGGCTTTGTGGAATACACACGTACATGCTCTTTCTCTCTTTCCCTTTTTCTCTCCTCTCTTCTTTTTTCTTTAATTAATTCCCCAGGTGATAGCAGTGCAGCAGGTCATTATACTGTATGTCGTCCTTGACACTCTCGTGAATAGAGCCTTTCTGCTTCCAGTAGTTCTCACTACACACACTGAGAACACTGAGAGCTTATGCTGCCTTCACGCGCTATCAGAAATTTGATAATTCCCACTTCTGAAGTCGGAATGAACAGGAATCATGGAGGACACCAGGTTTATTCTTGCCTATTAATTGATCTTATTAAAACCAAAATTATATGTAGTGTCACATGCACTGACAACCATTTAAACCTTTACGATGCCAGATAGTCCGCTTTCTGGCGATTCTGCAATTTCGGTCAAATGCAGGCTTTTTTCACTGTGCATAAAACATACAATACACTTCAAATGATTACTCATATATGTAAATATGCACTAAATTAATGACAAGACAAGACGATCTAGCCGTTTTGGGGAAAAACTAATAAAACATACCTGACACAACAGTAGTTCTCCCCGCCACCACATTTAAAGTTTATGGCACACCCATCTCGGGAATTTAGGTTTCAAAATTATTTCCAAACTTCCTAGTGGTAAACACAGCATCAGAGGGCACTCACGCAATTTTTACCTAGGAAACTCATATTTACGATAATTCCGATAGCACATGAAGGCAGCATTAGACACACCAAATTTCTAATCAAATTAAGTATTTGATGTGCGGTTTGATTGATCGATTAATCAGTATTTGCTGAGAAAAGGTAATTCAGACATTGCATTGTTGTGATTAGACATTAGAAAAAAGTGGCATTGTTTCAGTCTTAAATTCAGTTTGATCAAATTTAAGGTTTATTAGCAGTCTTAAATATCTTAACTTAAATAAATGTCTTAATTCTCATTTTAAGAGGTCTTAAATGAAAAAAAGGAATTGTGATATGGCCTAATGTGATTTTTAAAGGTGCTCTATGTAACTTTTTCGTCCACTAGAGGTTGCCTATTCAAAACAAAGGTGTAGTTTGACGTCAAGTTTGAGCACAGAATCTTGGGACATGTGGTCTTCACCTCACAGCCAGTGGAAAAGAAACGGGATAGTACTCGGGCAGAAATCATGTTCATGGATGCGGTTATTAACGTTACTGTAGTATGAAGCAGAGCAGGACCGAGTGTTGTGGGAGCTGAGCAAGGCCGCTGGAGCGATTGTTAATAAGATGAACGCAACGCGTGCCTCGCGAGCAGCGGGGCTTTTATTATGCCACAGTCACCAGCGCCATTTCCAGTCATGAGTACGAGGTAACGCAGCTCTGTTTATCATATTAGATACATCTGTGTGTGTTGAAAATGAAAATGATGTTACTCTGTGCGTTCGCTCTGCGGCTGCTATGACACTTGTTGCACACTGCAGTAAGAGTAAAGCATTTTTGCAAAATAAAACGGAGGGTAACGCAGATATGACGCAATTGACAGGCGACTCCATCACACGTCCCGATTCCTTGGTTAAAATAGCAATTTTCTCACAATTTACAAATAGTTGTAAATAATAGGATATTGTAAGAACTCAACTGAACAAAATATATAACACTGGCCTAGTGGTTTTTGGATATTTTACTGAAACAATTTTACATAGTGCACCTTTAAGATTCAGGCGACTTTGGTTTAAATAAATTTGAGCGTTTCAAGTTTCAAAATTAAAGCACTGCATTGTTCTACAGGCTCATAGTTTCGGAGGTGTTCACAATCAATAAATACTGCACTAATTCCAAGTAATTCCAAGTAATTGCTTTTGAACTACTGTTTCTGATCTACAATATTTACTTTATGGTTTATATATTGTAATATGTTGTAGATGGTTGTAAGGGTGCATATTTTATCTGCCTCATGTTTGAATGATCAACTGGAAGCAGTAAAGACATTTCAAAATAAGAGTCACTGTGTATTTCAGGCTTGTTTATAATTAAAAGTCCTGCATTATGCATAATGTTTTTTTTTTCCCCTTCTGGATATTATTGGTATTTTGGTTACACAATAAACTGTATCTGGTATTTAACTGAACGTTAACTCTCATAGCTTCTTTCTGGGATGCCCTGACACAGAAAGGAAACACCAGGAAACATTATTTAACATAATAGGTTTTACTAGTATGATCACAAGAATCCATTTGTTGCCTTTCTTTAAACACATTATTATCATATGAGAAAAATCCAAAGTCTTACTAATAATATTAATGTATATATATATATATTATATTTTTCTTGCTTGTGAAGATATAATTTCAGACTGTTTATTTGACCTGTTATCACCTTCCCAACAGTGGCACTCTGTTCATAGTCTGTTGTTCAATGGGTTCAGGCCCATATGCGTTTCCTTTATTTACCAGAAGTAAAAACATTATCCTGCATTCCCATTCATCCACACCTGCTCCTCGCCGACTCCCAGCAGACGTGTTCATTTTTCACTCGCCGCACATCTCCTTCATTTGACTATTTTTCACCTCAAAAGGACAGTTAATTCCTACAATTTCTCACACGCCGTGACCTTGAAGTTGCAGGAGTCAGCTGCCCGTGGCCCGTGTAGAGTAATGGAACCAAAGAAATGCTTTTTTTTTTTTTTTGGAGAGGGGGTGGGAGGAAAGATGAAGAATCTGCCATCTACACATTGTGACTAGTCCATTAAAAGCACAAAATGAAGGAAGGAGAAAAGGGGAAGAGAGAAGCCAGAGATACTTTGATAAGTTGTTGCACCTGTGTTAACCTTGATGGTCACCCTGACTCTGGAAAAGGAGGGGGGGCATTTCTCTCTCTCCTCTCTCTCTCTCTCTCTCTCTCTCTCTCTCTCTCTCTCTCTCTCTCTCTCTCTCTCTCTCTCTCTCTCTCTCTCTCTCTCTCTCTCTCTCTCTCTCTCTCTCTCTCTCTCTCTCTCTAGTTGCTTCACACTAGATTCCTGCACCATCTATCGCCGAGGGAACAAGGGATGGAGGGAAATCAATACAGAGAGGCGTTGGCTGACAGCAGTATCGCTCCGGAATTGAAGTGCCTGTCAGCCTTTGTCATTCTGTGACTTTTGTTCGCTATTGTACTTTTAAACCTTCATTTTTCTTGGTTGTCACTTTTTGCTTTCCTGGCTCGCTTTTGTCTGAATTCCCCTGGCTACAATTTTAATGTGGCGACTTTAAATTCGGAAAGAAAGTGGGTCAAAAGATCAAGTGCAATGAAAATCGCTCGGATTTGATTGGCCGAATGACATGGCATACACACGTTTTTTTTCTTCAGTTTTCATTTTGTTTCTCTGAACGATGCATGCATATCCTCCGCACTGTATTTGCATTCCCTCAGATGCTGCAAGGACAGAGGCATCAGTAGGACAGTTTCCTGGTGTAAATGAAACCCTGAGGGAGGGACTGGCGAGGAGAGAAAGATGATAGTCACGGTGCTGTGTACTTCACTGTCAACAGAGTGCAAATCAAGCAGTTTAACAAGATCCCTACTGTTTTCAATGCTTAGACTCGTTCTCTAAGAAACACTGCAAAACCTTCACTGTGTATGTAATGTGTAGACTTACATGCACGCCTGGCCATGTCGTGTCACACTAACTAACTCGCATACACAGGGGCTGATGGAACATAATGAGTTCTGGTCCCTGGCAGATGATTATTTTGTTTAACCTTGCTACCCTGTTTAGGGAGGAGAGGGAAAGACTGCTGTCCATGATTGTTCATATGTTGTTACAGAGAAATGCTGGGATCTGCTTACATTAGTAAATAGGAGATTCATCATTATTTGATTGTGCTTTGGTTAGCTATTGATTCTGAATGTGAAGAGTTTATTTAAGAGTGATTTTTGTTCCGCTGGATTATACCACAATAGGCCTGGACTTTATACTGACACCTATTGCCGTAGATGCAGAATCACACAAATTTGGAAGATTTCAGAAACCAATTACCTTTTCTCAGAAAACATGAAGGGCAATACCCTACTTGTAAAAGATGTTGTTGATTTATTTATATCTACAATTTTACCAAGAGGAAACATGCAGCAAATACAGTATTTCGGACAATTTATTTACTTTTTTCCTGGAAAACATAATAATACTCTAATTATTAGTAAGCTCTGCAATTTGTGTTGATGACACAAAAAGCAAACTTATTTTTTCCAAGAAGTTGAGCTTCACTCATCATGATGATTTCAAATGTGACATGCACAATATTTTTATGAAATGTCACGACCAGGATTGATTTATAAATAAATTACCCATGAACTTTCTCAGTCATATACTAGTAAATAGATGATCTGCTACTGTATAATGACTTCTGTGGGTGTATGTTTTTAAAAAGCACGCAGACTGTTAAACATATTTAATCATGCTAAATTTAGCATGATTTAAATATTTTATAATATTATAATTATTGCTTACTTTTTGTTGAATGTATGCATTTTATTTGGACCTTTATTGTAATGCTGACTAAATAGTTTGAGACTTCTGTAGACGATTTTTTTTTTTTTTTTCCTTTGTAATAATATGGCTCTAATGGGCATGTCGTGGGTGTAGTCCATTGAAGGAAATGAGTGCTGACCCTGTCCGATTTAGTTCCCCAGAACACAGAACATTTGGAGATGTGGATTATTACTCTGTCTGAAGTCATAAACACATTACTTTCATGGTTTTGTTTCTGCCGCAATGTCTTGTACTTCAACTGCACTGTGACTGGAGATTTTGGTTCCCCTTTCAGTGGAGTGCCAAACATGTGCAAGACCTTTTGAATTAAGTTCACCTTGTAGAGTTTCCAAAAGTCTTATGATGTCACTACAGAATTACAGCCCCAAATGTGATGATAATGTCACCGCTATGTATTCCACCTGAACGTTTCCTATAATTCAGCCTGTAATTTCAGCTGCAAGGAAGCCATTTGTCAGGAAGTTCATGAAAATTACGAAGCCCATTACGGAGCTCAGGGATTTGGTGCCGTTGACACTAGTTGATAAAGTGCCTGTTTATGCCAAAGTGTTTGAACTCATGACAGCTAATTAATAATGTGTTAATCACTTGTTGAAGGGAACAATGAAAAAATATGGATGATTGTGCTTTCTGTTTCTGAAACTATTCTGATAAGGCTCAGAAAGCACATCAAACTTTTATTTCAATTACTACTACAAATTTCACATATGTGCAACTAAAAATGTCTCATAAAAATAACAATTTAATATTACAATTGTAATATTTTAAAAAGTACTTGGTTGCATAAAAGTCATTGATAATCTTTGCACAAACATGTTTTATTGTGAACTCTTATTCTTATTTTTCCCTCCGTTCTTTCATCAAAACGAATGTTACCCATGTAGAATTTTCATTTCTTACCCAGACGTGACCTTCTAAGCTGAACAGAGACAAATCGCTGTCTTTCTTTCCGTTCTTTTATTCCCGCTCTTTTGTTACGCCAGACATCCAAATAGGTTCACATTTAAACATTCACCCTTTACCTTTTATCTCTCTTTTATGCCGCCATCCTCTTCTCATGGCTTTAAGGTCACTGCAGAGTTAAGAACAGCGAAATGAGACACAGATTGATAATTAGGAGAGGGAAGCCTCCCTAATGTGATTTATCTCTATGGATTTTCTGTCATACATGAAGAGTCGATGCTCAAATTGGAGAGGAGGGCCCATTAGAAGGCACTTTGGAGCGTTTACCGTTAACTTTGCCGAGGCAGGCTTCTGCGTCTGCCGCCGCTGCCACACCAGACTGCTGCCGTTACTGTATTTGTTGTCTGAGATGGGTGCTGTCCAAGGCTAATTTAATTTAGGGCCATAACAGGCAATGGATGAAGCAGAGGGAATTACATTAAAACAAGCTCTAGTGGTTGCTGTAACCTTTCTGCTTGATTGCTGTTTGCTAGATGTTGCATCAGAATCAGATAAGAGACACAGAGGAAAAAATTAAGCCGTGTCGTTTTGTGCTTTGTGGGCTGCTTTCGTTTATTCTGAGTGGAATTTGTACCAGCATCTTACCAGCATTGTTGCTCATCTCTTGATTTATTGATTTTGATTGGGACATTGGTTTTCACAGAGGACGGTTTATTCATTTACTCTTCTACTTTGGTACGAACAGATAAAACAGAATTTAAGTTTCATCAAAGTGATGTTCACAGTGCGAGGTGCTTTGTTAAAGGATTGCATTTGAGTTCAAAGGCTTTTCTGATAACAAATTCTGACAAAGAAAAATGTCTCCTTGTGTATTATGGGTAGTTTCTACATTTTTTAGCGTAGCCCAAAGGCATTAGCAAATACATGTCCAGTGTTATTAATCACTGTGACAACGGGCTGGAAATGACCCAGAGTTCCATTTGTTTCCTGTGTGTATGGAGTTACCACGTGCGCACACACACACACACACACACACACACACACAGTTACACTCAGGCGTCAACACACACTCTAATGATGTAGTGTGCTTTGTTTTCTGTCTGATGGACAGCATTCTTCTCAGGTAAATGTAGCAGGAGTACACTTGTGCCTCCAAGAAACTTGTTTGTATGCGATGGGTATTATACTGTACATGTTTTGTATAGTAGCTTTTAAAGATGGATACAGGAGTTGAATTAAAGGTTTAATGTGTTCATTGATAAAAAGAATGAATGCATATAATGTGATTTACTCACAAGGGCTGTTTTCTTCTGCCTGCAGTCTCAATGTGCTCAGTATGCCGCTGAGAAACGTGATGAGGAGAAGATGTGCGATCACCTGATCAGGGCCGCTAAGTACCGGGATCACGTCACATCCACCCAACTCATCCAGAAGATTGTAAACATCCTCACAGACAAGCACGGTGCTTGGGGCTGCTCTGCTTTCAGGTACAACCTCATTTAACTTTGATGGACCAAATTTTCTTCTAACAGCTTTGATGACACCATGGGCCCTATCATACACCCGGCGCAATGCGACGGCAGGCACAACGCAAGTGTTTTTTTTTGCTAGTTTCAGTCCAGGCACATTGTTGGCACGTTGCTATTTTGAGGCAACTGAAAACGACTGTGCCATTGACCAACAAAAATCTGGTATAATGTCAATAGCGCAGTATTTTTTGTTATTTAAAGGGCATGTTAGTAATAGTAATAGTTTGTAAAAGCAGCACACAAATATTTTTAAATATTTAAAAAAATAAAAGGATTTCGCTCTAGAGAAGCATTCAGTCTTTCCGCTTACAAATTCTGCCATGTAAATAGCGAATTGCCATGGTGTAAGCGCAGCTGGTTGTTAAAGGGAATGGAAGATGCGTTTGTTGCACATTATGCCCAAAACACACCCATTAAGAGACTAGGTATAACCGTTTTGGACCATGCGCCTGGTGTGTCGACCATTTTTTTTCTGTCGTTAAACTAGAAAAAGTGGATTCGGACACGCCCTAAGTGCACCTGCGCCATGCGCTTCAGAATCAGACCATGCGCTTAGATTGTTAAAATACGGCCCCATAGTGTCCACGTTTTTTGAGAAACCGAAGACTATATATATATATATATATATATATATATATATATATATATATATATATATATATATATATATATATATATATATATATATATATATATATTTCCATATTATATATATACAACTTTTCCAATTTCAATAAAGCTAAAACTACTAGCCAAATATATATTTAAAATATTAAAGACAAGTAAACACTCAGTAATAAAATAAAAACAAATTATAAGCAAACAGACAAATAAATACAGCAGAACAAAGATACAAATAAAATGAACAGTAGGTTTTTCAGGATAGATCTAACAGTTTCAGGTACAGAAATTGAAGTAATCAAATGTAAAATAACACTGCACCGTATAAATTAAGCAGATTAAGCCTTATTGAAGTTACAAAAGTTATTCAGTCAAGAGTATTGAGTGAGTCTTTTTCTTTGTTCTTTGTTGTTTGGTTAACATTAAAAACACACAACAGCAGGATTATTAGATTATTAATGCACAGATCCAATATACTGATACTCACACGCATACGTTTTCTTTCTCAACTGTTTAGTTTACATTCACTTAAGACATAAAACATTAAGACATGTTTACTACGATACTCGTGAGACGCCCCTTTAGCGTCGTCTTCAGCTTGAATATTTTAATTGGCATGCATGTGACGATCCAGCACTGGCCTGTCAACTGTCCGAAGCATCATTCACGTTTGTTTATTTTATGTTCTCACAACATTGCATTGTTAGGATTCATAAAATGTTACTGGCCAACTGCCGATTAACACCGCTCCATACGTAGTGTTCACGATCTTACTCTTCGTTATCTCAAAAATACACTTGTAATGCTATGGAAGTATATGAAACTAGACTTGTCTAGCTTGACTTTTAGTTTGCAGACAAAAGTCAGTCTAGTCTTCATTGCAGCTTATTCTGGACAAACAGCCTAACTTGCATGTAAAGTGACCATCCAGTTTTTCCTACAGTTTATCTTATCTGGATCTTATAGGATTATCTGTAATAGATCAATAGACCAATGTAGACCTAGTGATTTAGTTTTCCTCAAAAGCATATTTAGATCACACTATTTAACATGAGATTCCAACCGGACTGACTAACCTAACTAGAACTTGGAGTAAAGCCAACTAATCAGATTAGAACTGCTGGGTTCAGTCAGCGCTAGGGCTGTCACTATATCAGATATTCATTATGCAGTTATCGTGGTTAAAAGAATTCACACTAATTATATTATGTCATCTATAGAACATGTGAAAATAAATAAATAAATAATGCTATCAGACAAAGTCATCTTTAACTTTATTTTTGATCTCTTTTTGGCCAATGAATCTCACTCAAATTATGACTGTAGGAAAGCGGAACATAGAGATACAGAAGCACACAAAAATAACTTACTGTTAATTTGCTGTTCATGCAGACTGGGTTGTCTAATGCCCCGTCTTTTTCTACGGAATCCAAAAACCTACTACTTCTTTTCTCATTTTATGACTGGTAGCAAACAAGGTATCATGGTTATTGTAAATATCGTTATATATGTACCAAACAGTCAATGAACAGACTTTAATTGGTCTCTCTCTATAGTGATATACTGTTTTATAGTATACCTGCATCCTACTGTACCCTATGCCAAATCATTCATAATCATTAGGCCTTGTATTATTTACCTCTCTCATGAAGGGCTAAACCAATGCTTCCGCCCATTATGGGCTCTAATGGAGTCTTACAGTCATGGTTCTGAGCCTGGGTTATGTCTTTTTGCTTCAGTTTCTGTATATGATACATTGCTGTTGGAATGAGATGAAAGCCAGTGAGTTTTACCTGGCCATTACTGAAGGAAACGTAAGGAGCTGTATTTATTTCTGTAAACACACAGAAATATCTGTTAATGATGCCGACATGCACTGGTTTTCTCTAATCCAGTTTGCTGCCCAAGAAGTTCATTGGCTTTGTAGGTCAGTTTTTTTTTTTTTGTCCTTTGTGTTCCTAACAAAATGTGTTCTCTGGAGATTTGGAGACCTGTCTGCGGTTTGTTGTATCAAGATTTCTCTCTCTCTCTCTCTCTCTCTCTCTCTCTCTCTCTCTCTCTCTCTCTCTCTCTCTCTCTCTCTCTCTCTCTCTCTCTCTCTCTCTCTCTCTCTCTCTCTCTCTCTCTCTCTCTCTCTCTCTCTCTCTCTCTCTCTCTCTCTCTCTCTCTCTCTCTCTCTCTGTGTTCTTTCCTCAGTATTCTGCAGTCACATAATGGAAGAGTGCTCTGTTCTCTCTCTTGGCTCTCTCCCCATTACTAGCCTTTATGTAGCTGGGCTATTGATGACTTTTGTAATAGCATGCGATGGGCGCATGGTGACGCTGGCACAGTCTCAGAGTGTGTTTAATAAATCACAATCAGACCCTGCTGTTACATCAATACTTCTGCTCAATTACCCAGAAGGTCATGGGCAAAAATGCTAGCGAGCTGGGGATCGGTAACTACAGAAGAGAGAACAACATCTGGAAGTAAAAGAAAGCACACGCACACACGCACGCACACACACAATGCAACATGCAAATTGCAGCTGCATGTCTACATTTGGTTAATTTCGATTCCTATCATGGTTTATAAAGGTGGAAGGGAGTAATTCACTCGGAAATTACCATTAAAAAGAAATACTGATTTAAACTGTTTATTGCGATAAACATTGAATAGTCATCAGAATTCCACAATAAATATCTGATAAATAAAAAGTATCTGCAATGGATAACAGGGTTGCAAATTTATTATACATTAAACTGGTACTTAGTGGGAGCTAGCATTTCAGAGCAGAAGTTAATGTTTAGTTTAAGTTTTTGCAAACGCAAAACTTATATGCAATGTGGAATACAGATCTTTTTTTTTTTAACAAATGAACTTGTTACATATTTTTACAGCAATAAATTAAATATCATCTCCACAGATTGTCAAAATGATGATGCGGTGTAATATTAGTTGTTGGATACAGCATGTCAAGAACATCAAGACCTTGGAAGAAGAGATCTGACAGGCCAGGTTCAGATGATATTTTAGTTCCTACAATAAGGCCATACAGTTTGTGCTTCTAATGCTTTTTTTTTTTTTTTTTTTTTTTACCATAGGACACCAAAGTGTACCACATTTATAGAGATTGCTACTTGTTTGTATTGGTTTTGCTGTAAATGACACACTTTCACAATTATAGATAACAAAAGAAAACAACAGCATTGAAGCTTTGAGAGACAACACACACACACACACAGAGTGAAATCTTGTTTTTCACCTTCATGAAAATGAAATCAGATCCCTCAAAGGCCACTCAGCTGCCATGATTACACCCTTTTGTTGGGAGTGTTAAATTTGCAAGCCCGCTAGCTCCCCCCTATAAAGACGTATTCCCCAAAGTTTCCATTCAATAAAAGGCTGAAAATGAAAATATTATTTTCCTCCCTGGCTGATGGTAGTTGTTGTTTCCTCATGGCAGGCATCTAATATCATCTGACACCTACTGACCCGCCTGAATGCAATTTGTGTCTTAATATCCAGCTTACAGCAGCCCCGTCCTCAGGAGAGTTGAGGTGTTAGGTGATTTTCTCTCTCTCCTGCTTTCATTCCTCACATGCTCCCTCCCTCTCTCGCTCGTGGAGGCATTGTCAGAGAGGTCCATGGGGCTTTGCACTTCAGCAAACAAAAGAATAGGCACATATATACCAATGCGCGCACACACACACACACACACACACACACACACACACACACACACACACACACACACACACACACACACACACACACATTCCACTTGCTGATCTGGGACAGTCCCATTCTACACTGTCCATGGTCCTTCTTTTTTGATTGGATCTCAGATTGACAGACAGCTACATCCACCTGTCCATCTATTACCACCCTCTTGTCTGGTGACGCAGGTGAACATGTGGCGCTAGCGTCTGCCAAAACCAGACAAAATGAACACGGTGCCCACAAATGAGGCTGCTGACAGCATTCATTTTTTTTCTTTCTTTTGGCCGCCTGTCGTTCCTCTCCCTCCCTCCCTCCCTCTTTTTTTTTTTTTTTTTTTTTTTCGTGTGGTCATGTTTATTTGGGTCAAAAGACAGATGATCTCTCATGTAGATGACACACCAGTAAAGTGGCTGGCCGAAAGAGAGATGATAGAGAGGAGGAAGAGGAGGAGGAGTGGGAGTAGGAGTCTCGCAGGACAGATGAGTCTTCCTCTCATATTCTCCTTCATTGCATTCTGATAGTAGGACTAATGTAGCATGGAAATTCACTCTGCTACTGCGCTCAGAGCAATTCCACGCCCTCAAACACTGTCAGGGAGAAGATGAGGAAGATAGAACCAAATGAAATACAGAAAAGACAGCGTGAAGGAAGGGAACATTTGTGCAGTGTTTATCACAAACTCACAGATATGAAGTACAATCTATGGTTTAATAGTTGACACTTTTCAACGAATAAGGTAAACTTTGGCGTCTTGTTTCCCTCTTCCCCCACCACAAATTGTGGTGTTGTCTGCATTCATCAAACTCAAACTTTTCAACCCTTTTACCCAAGTTATTGTAGGACTATTTCTTTTACTTTATAGTAAATATAAGTGGATCAGTAATTACAAATCAACATTTGCTCTCCAATATTTTTTTTTGTTTCTTTTTTGCCTGAAGACAAACACCCCAACAATTAGTGCATTTAAGCTCAATGTACACCTTAAAGGTGCCCTAGAATGGAAAACTGTATTTACCTTGGCATAGTTGAATAATAAGAGTTCTGTGGAACTGACATGCCATGAGCCTCAAACACCATTGTTTCCTCCTTCATATGTAAATCTTGTGCTTAAAAAAAAACGGGCGAATCCCAACATAACACCGACTGTGATGTAACAGTCAGGATCATTAATATTTACCCCAAATGTGCATATAATCAGACCATTTTCAAGGACAGGCAGTGTTAACGTGGACCTGCACCGAATCAGCAGAAGTTCTGCAGATACTGTGAAGATGAGGACAATATAGTGAAAAAAGCAGATCATGGATATAAATGTTATGTTCCAGGCTGTGCAGGGGATGTGAGCACTTTTCATAGCCTTCCCACAGAACAGAACTGTCAACAGGCATGGTTGAAGTTTCTCTATAACAGGACACACCACCAGTGGAATTCAAAGTTGTTAGTTTGCTCTGACTTCGTTAACGAAAATATGCCAAAACATTTTTATCTTTTTTTCCATGACTAAGACAAGACGAGATGACACAAACGTCCTTAAATGGTTATTGTAACTATATAAACATGCAATATCGTTGACGAAAAAAGACGAGACTAAAATGGAGTTTAAAAAATAAAAACTTGAACAAAAAGCACTCTTTGGTTTTGTCAGGGGGGAAAAAGAGGAGTGTTCGTGACTTCGGTTGCCAGATTTCAGTAATTTAAATCTCCCAATCGATTATTTTCTGTTAAAAGAACACATATTCTATCCCCTCTTCTATCTCCCTTCCAAATAAGGCAAAAACAGACCATTTCACTTTAGGGACAATTTCTAGGGTTGTAAATGGACATGTAAAACTGTATTTTGCCCTTACCAAAGCCACATACCTTCTATGTAGATATCAGAGAACAATTTAAAATATTGTATCAATGCATTCTATGGCACTTTTAAATATATGGTGACATGGTTGCACAAATGGGAATACATAACTTCTTTTTTTGCGCTGCATTTGCTGAAAGACCAAAAACAGCATAATTTTGAATGTTTCACACCATTTTGTATTCTATTAGTGAAAAGCGGCAGTTGTTTTTGAGATTCTTTCTTATTTTCTTTTTTTATCTTTTTTTCACACTTTCCTTTCTCATCTTTTCCCACCATCACACCCTCTCTCTCGCTCTCATTCTTTCTCTCTCTCCTCCTCTAATGCAAGTCATTTCCAGCAGCAGCTCCAGTGATCTCTAATGGAGCTCCTCGGGGCTGAAGGCACCCCTGCCTGGGGACATTCATCTTTTCTATGTCAGGAGCCCACGCCGGCAGAAACCTTTGTGATGTGCGCTCCAATTTTTCTTCAGTAAATCAAATCTTCCCTTCTTTCAAAGAGATGAATGCGGCAGGGTTGTGGTGTTATAGAGAAAATCAATGCAGGCAAAATTGAAACAGTATGCCCACGTATTGATCGGCCTTGTGAAATCGAAACTAACAGCTTTGTAACTGTTCCGGAGGACAGTTAGCTGACCTGTAATGGACAAACTATCAATATTAGCATTACTATTTTATCCTGTGCTTTGTCATTTCATACCCAGCCCGTCAGGAGCAGAAGAACACTGGGCACTGTAACATGCTTACAAAGGCTTGATTGCTCGCTCAGCAGATGCTCTAGGTATAATGGCAAACGGTGTGGCTATTTATGTATTTTAGGTACAGTATTTTAACACACATTTTTAACATCCAATGCTTTTTCTTTCTTTTTTCTTTTTTGGGTTATAAAATATTCTTTATAAAATATTCTAAAAGAATCTGTGACATTAGAACTATTAACAGGATCGGTACATTTCTAAGCAGTTGTTGGAGTAACAAGATTGTGTGTATTAGTGAGTATTAGTGTGCGATTACTTGGCAGTGTTGGGATGTAACAAAGCTTGTTAATTTAAGAACTCCAATAATAACAATATTAGCACCTTGTTACTTAGAATTGCAATGTAGCTTTTTAGTAGTAAACATAAAGTTCACATCTTTTATTGTTGATGTTAAAGACTAATTAAAACCAAATTTCACTAAATGTATCTGTCATTTGGTAAAATAACCAATACTAATTAAATTTTTGTTCCATCTGCCACATTTTTTATGCATTTACAAGATTGAGAACCTTTTTCATGTTAGTAATTTAGTATATTGTTTGGCCTATGTAGTTCATTTATTAAAATATCAATACATTTTATGTCTGATTTCAAGGATATTTTTGTTACATTTGTATAATAAAAAAACAACAAAAAAGTTACTCTGTTGATCCAATACTTGGGGCCCGATTTACTAAACAAATCGGTGTGAGAGCACAATTCCACAAAAGCGCAGACGGGAGTGGAAAGTTCTGTGCGTTCTACTGACGATGCGCAAATTAAAGAAAAACAACACAGACACAGCCGATTCATTTCCATAATGGCCAACACAATCTACCAAAAGCAATGCAAATTAGCATCTGGTTTAAGACATGCTTTTTTTGGGGGGGGCGGTAAATAATGCCGCAAAAAACAGTAAAAATCTTAGCAAACCTTAGTAAATCACATTGCGTGATTCATTTAAATACTCTCCTCCCATAAATTTTGCGTCTGAAAGGGAAACTTCTACAAATGTATTTGCTATAAGGTCAGCCACAAAAATAGCTGTCCACCCCTTTTCAGCGCTAATTTCTCACTGTGTCTTTAGTAAATCCTGACAGTAGTTTTTATCACCAAAAGAGGGTTTGCGCTGGCACAAGCTGTTAGTAAATTTGGCCCTTGATGTCCAAATCTTGAAACAAAACCAGTTGAGGACCACTATATTAAAGATAAAATTTTCAATAAACTTCCTCATTCTGTCTGCCCCATGAACACACAAATTCTATCACACAATAGCTGGATGAAGATTCTGCCCAATACAGATCTCTCTCTCTCACTCTCTCGCTCTCTCACTCTCTCGCTCTCTCTCGCTCTCGCTCTCTCACACACACACACACACACACACACACACACACACACACACACACACCTTAGGTTCTCATTTGGTGCTGTTTGAGATGCTTCATTAATGTCATCACATTTGGTGTAGGTAATGCAAGTCATACATCATCCCCACTGGTTAATGATGCTCAGGCTGTTATGAAAGCACCCTGCTGTCCTGCTTGCCAAAACTACACAAGCACTCCGTCACCTCTCTCCCACCACACACCATCACGCATGTAGCCTGCTGCGCTCTGGCTTTCATCCACGAATCTCATTTTACAGAAGATACACGCTAATAAAAGAGGAGAGTCAATGCAGTTTACTAAATACTGGGTGAATTTACTCAACCTTTCATTCTAAACAGGGTTATCTCTAATTACTATTGTAACAGTGGAGACTATCACAGTATCACAGGGGGGAATCACAGTTCCCACAAAAATATTAAGCAACAATGGTTTTCAACATTTATAATGAGATGTTTCCTGGATAGGGTTGCACCAGCCGTTCGTAAGTTCTTTCTTTAATTGGAACATAAAGTCCACATTAGGGGCTTAGTAACTACTAGTTAGTTTGTACTTTATTCGTGGCACCATTTGTTCTTAAGGCAGAACGTAGCTAGTAGGTCGTAAGCTCTCCATAATGTAATGCGCAGTCGCATAATATGACGTTTACCCTCAATGATCCACAAGGATCAATAAATAAATACTGATACAAAAAAACACAAGAAATTACATTTATTGATTTATGACATATTTTATTTGACATGGTATAACTGCACACAGGATGGGTTTGTGTTGAAGAGCCACTAACAAAGTAATCTTTTCACATAGTATTCTCTCTCTTAAAATGTAAGCAAGTGTAAATGTCAGCATTATCAGCTGTCTGGAAAAGCAAGAGCTTATTGATGCAGTTCAGTCAGTCTGCCATTTTATTCCAACCATTGCTCCTGATCGGAGACTTCCATAAATATTTAGTTTATACGTAGAGTTATCCTTCAACTAAGTCTAATTATGCAACGCAAAAATATTTAGTAGTGTTTAAGTTGTAACTTAGTGCCCATTTAAGTCAAAACTATGCTAAGATGTAACTTGCGCACAGCTGCTGTAACCTGCCCCTGAGCACTACATCAGGGCTTTCAATCAATTAAAAAATGTCATCAAACAACATAATTACATAATATGGTGATTTAATGATTTGAATTAATCAAAATGATTAACATAAACTACTGTACAAAAGTTTTGTAAAGACGTATTTACTACTCACTAATGCTGCTAATTTTATTGAGTAAAAATTGTAATATTGTGAAATTATTACGATGGCAATTCAGTTAACATTTATTTGTACAGCAATTTCCACAATACATATCGTTTTAAAGCAGCTTTACAGAAAAATGCATGTTTCTACATTGCAATTAGGAGTAATCTGTTATTAGAGGTGAATGTGTCAAAGTAATGTCCATATGTCAAAAGATAATACAAACCATGCAGTTAGCTAACATCATGTATTAATTTAGGCAGAAACAATGAGCTCATTAAAGCAATTATTGTTGTGATCATAATGATTACAATTTATAGAAAAAATTGCATGGTGATTCAGAGTTGGCGTTTTTAATGTATTTTATTCCTGTGTGTGAGTTTTCAGCAGGTATTACTCTACTCCTCAGAGTCACAAGATATTTCAGTAAATTTTCTAATGTCTGTGTAAGGGAAAGTATATATTTTATTGCAGGTGCTGTGACTTGTCACCATTTCTTTCTTCCTTTTTTTTTTCTTTTTTTTATGCTGGGCAATCGATTAATCGCGATTAATCACATCCAAAATAAAAGTTTGAGTTTACATAATATATATATGTGTGTGTACTGTGTATAATTATTATGTATATATAAATACACACATGCATGTATATATTTAAGAAAAATATGTTAGATTTATATTAGGGCTGTCAAAATGAGTGCGTTAATAACGCATTAACGCAAATTCATATTAACGGCACAAATTTTATTAACGCGCGATTAACACATATTTTCTGTTTGATCCGTGGCCTAGCCCATAGTTGGAGAAATTGAGAGCAGCCATAGAGAGCAGCAAACATAAATAGAGAAAGAAAGGGCTAACATTAACATTACTATTCTGAAACAAGTGACGTTATATAGCCTACATAAGCTACCATTTTTTCTGTTGAACTTTTATTAGACTCCAGGTCGAAATAAAAGAAAAGGGCGTTTTTAAACTGAGCACGTTTGCTGCAGTCCATGTCTGAGCGCGATAGTTCTCGGTTTCCTCCACAGCGCTGGTCAACTTGATTCTGTTGAACCCTGGTGCATTTGCGTGCATCTTACATAATCACAAACATGCACAGGGCATGATGGAAGACAGAACGCGGGTCAATATATTGTTTTTTTTTTTTATGTAATTCTTTTGAATTTAGTGCTATTATGCGCAGCTGAGTAAATGACAACTGGGTTTACTGTAGGCTATGTGTGTTGGATGAAGGGGGCTTTCTGTTGCATGCTTGCAAAGGGACTCTGAGGAGATGCGCAATGCGCAAATACACTGCAAGCTCGCTCTCGCTTGTATCCGAAGTAAATCATTAACACCATCACCACTTACACGTGTTTTGTTGAACTAAATACATTACAGTCGGCTAAAACGAATGCGTAGGTTACTTTTCTGAACAAGAGCGCTCCCGAGTCCGTGTTTCTCACACTGTTCACGCAAATCACGGCACAGTTTGAGAGCGACCGAACTCAGAGCAGCACCTCTCGGGTAGACTCGGGTGTGGTACCCTGGTGCACTCCCAGGTCCGCATGACAGCATCACATTACCAATTTTTCATGCAAACCGTGCCCCGTTCTGAACTAAACTGCCAGTGTAAAAATGCCTATTTCTATTTTTAAAA
Source organism: Paracanthobrama guichenoti (assembly GCA_018749465.1). Lineage (NCBI taxonomy): Eukaryota > Metazoa > Chordata > Actinopteri > Cypriniformes > Gobionidae > Paracanthobrama > Paracanthobrama guichenoti. Next base: position 18,603,889 of record CM031943.1, on the reverse strand, counting down.
TAAGAGAAAGTACTGCTTATTCAGAATTTTTAAGTTTAGGCTTAAGAGACATGAACAAGTTCTTTAAAAAAAGATCTATGACCTATACATGTCATATCGATGACCTAGACATGTATAGATCATCTAGTCTTCATGCTATTTTGAGTATGGTTTCACTAATAATAAATCATGCATATTTGTCCATGCCCATGTTGATTAGAGTATTAAAAACTTGAAAAGTATTCATTTAAGGTACATCTAGAACTGATCGCGAGTTAATCGCGAGTTAACTCATGACAATCATGTGATTAATCGCGATTAAATATTTTAATCGACTGACAGCCCTAGTTTATATATAAAATATTTATAATATAATATATATATATGCAAATATTTCTTAAATATATGCATGAATGAGTGTGTATTAAATAAATATGAAATACATATATGTAAAGTAATTATACACAGTACACACACACATATTAGGTAAACACAAACTTTTATTTTGATGTGATTAATCGTGATTAATTGATTGCCCATCACTATTTTTTTATTAAAATGCTTAGTTAAATAGTAAAAGTAATAATTAAATTTCACTTTTTTATTTTAGTGTACAAAAATTACATGTAGTCATTTACTATAATATATAATCTGCATGTATAACAATCATTATCATTTAAAATAGTTTTAGATGAAGTACAGAATATCATGCTGCAGGACACCACTGTCATATGCTACAGCTGCAGCATGGTTTCATCCCATATGATGCATCTTCTATAATATCTTATAGGTCCCGAATGCATGACAGACTTTGTTCCCACCCACAAAGAGTACAAACATTTTACAACTGTATTTGTCCTGGTTTATTGGGGCTTTTAGAAGTTCAATCTCTTTACCAGTGTATGCTTAATGCAGCTGTAGTAGAGTACTAGTGCTGCCCAGTATATTTTACTGTGATTATCCTCTTGCCCTGTCTTCCAAAGAGCGGATCAGGACGCTCCGTAAAGTCTTATTATTTCCTCTGTTTACTTCTTAATGTTACCAGAGCTACACAAAGAAGGAAATGGATGCTAAATGCACTGGTTCTTTGTAGCAATAGACTGTGTATATCAGAGCAGAGTGATCTCGAGTACCCTGTTAGTTTCATTTTTAGCTGTGAGGGCCTCAGTTTTATCTGACCATCACTTTCTCTTCAACTGCATTTAGTCAAGACAAGAGTAAGCAGAGATCCATTCTCTCAAAGAGCTTCAGATGATGCTGACTGTGCACGTATGTGCCAGGTTTCATAGGGCTCAGATCAGTTTTTATGAACCCATGCATGCTCTTCATGCTGTGGATTATAAGTTTATGTATAAAGCTATACATAAATGTATAACCTTTAACAGAAACTAAAACTATATCTGTCTATCTGTCTATCTCCGTCCATCTAAGATCAACCAGTGCATTATTCAAAATGTCTAATTTTGTGTTCCATGCAAGATTGTCAAATGGGTTTGACAACTTGAGGGAAACAGAAATTTCATTTTTAGGTGAACTATTCATTGAACACACAAAATGAGTTATACACGTGGGATGCAGAGTATCATAAGAAAAGTTGACAATTTCAGTATCTTGTCCATAATAAATAATCTCGACAAACTATAAATGATTTTATCAACTTGGCCTGCGTGGTCCTGGCAAAGATAAGGCAAAATGCTTAGCAGATTACAGTATGTCATAACATATACATGGCCTGCTTTTATTTACATTTCTTCATAAGCTGTTTAACAAGTACCATTAATGGCTCGGTTTGGCTATAAACACTTGAGAAGCCATGTACAAACATCCCACATGACTGTTTGCCAGATAGAGAGAGAGAGAGCAGCTGTTCCACTCTCTTTTCTCCCTTCTTATCCTCCCTTCTTCATCTATGATGGAAACAAATTAGTCTTTCTTCCAAAGGAATCTGAAACCCTTTCAAACAAAACCGACAGGATACACCTAGACGTACAACCTCTTACTTGAGATGTTAGCTGTAAACATGGATTAGCTATGTAGAATATCTATCATCTGTGGGCGACTCTCAACACATGCATGTTTTTCACTTGCAGAGCTTTTCTAAGCCAATGTATCGGCCCCATTTCCATGTCTTAAGCTTGACAGCTTGCAATGTCTTCCCAGTATATCTGTAAATCTCCAGAGAGCATGTAAAAGTTTGACAGCTGCAGATTCCTCTGGATATATCACATAAATGATGCGAAAATGGCTTCTACTAGCTCTCCTCTTTTGCGTTATGGAAATGGATTAAAATATGTCCTAATGAAAACATTTAGCTCTGACTGTTTATACACAACAGTGGCCCAGACTGTAAGAAATAGTAACAAAGTGTCAAAGAAGGACATATTAACGGCTCCCGTAGCGCTGATGTTGTCCATATGTTAGCATGACATACTCCACATACTCCAGAATTCCCAGAGTTCAGCAGTCACATCAGTGTTCCACTCAAAGTTCTAGTCTATCTAGGTATTGCAGTTCACCAGTGAATCATAGCTGATAAAACTAGTCAACCAGTATGATTAGGTTGACAAAGTTATTCTTGCTGGTTAAGCTAGTTAAACATCCTGGGCCCGGATTCACAAAACATTCTTAATAATAAAATTCCTCCTAACTGCAGTTTTATTTTTATTTAAGTTAATAATATTTTGTATTCCCAAAACGTTTAAGAATGTTCTTATCTTTTTTTCTCAAGATTGATTGTGAAATAATCTTTGTAAATAGCTTCTTCAAAGTTAGGATAACCTCCAATTTGTCTCAAAGGAATAGTTCACCCAAAAATAAAAATTGTCATCTTTTACTCACCCTCAAGTTGTTCCAAACCTGTATGAATTTCTTTGTTCTGCTGAACACAAAAGAAGATATTTTGAAGAATGTCAGTAACCAAACAGTTGATGACCCCCAAAACAAATCTCAAAATTGTTTGCCCTATTATGGAAGTCATCAACTGTTTAGTTCCCCATATTCTTCAGAATATCTTCTTTTGTGTTCAGCAGAACAAAGAAATACATTTAAGGGTGAGTAAATGATGCCAGAATTTTCCGTTTTGGTGAACTGTCCCTTTAAATCCACAGAGGTAAGTTGTTTAATGAATTTGTTGGGTTGTTTGAAATGTAATATTTGTAATTAAACATAACTTAACACTAACTATATATAGATATTACTATTACTAGGGATGTGCAAGAGTAAAGTGACACCAATGATCAATAATGTAAGCGATAAGTATGCCTGATGCAATGCAGAGTGTTGAACTCTCATCAAGCTTACTATTACAAAAATAGTGTTCATGTTTATTATTATTATTAATCTGGAGGCAATGCAAAAAGTTTTTTTTTAATTTTTTTATTGAGTTTATAAGTGAGTCTTTGACAAAAACCACCATACAATCAGACAACAGCAAAGTCAGTCAATTTCATATGAAAAAAAAAAAGAGAACTTAAGGATTTTTTTTTCATTTTTTTTTCAGGAATTGCACTTAACATTCTGGATAACACAAAACAGATGTAATTTTCATTATTAACTGAAAGTACGGCACTGCAGACTTGATCTGCGTCACGAATATCAGTGGCATACACCTCCACGAGCCAATGTTGGCACATGTGCCATAGGTTACCAGCCTCTGTTTTAAGGCAAAATATTCCTCTTGACAACCATATTTTGAATGCCCATTTTTAGCCATGCAAGCACAGGCTTTATCTACATTTATCTACAAAATCTATTGTGATTTAAATTGCAAGGCAGGACTTACATTCTTATGGCTGCCACATTGAGTGTTGCAATAACTCTCATTAATATATGTATGAGTGGACTGTCTCTGCCTTAATCAGTCTCTGACCAAACTAAATTCCAGTAGAAAGGTCTTGGAATGTCATTGATGGCTACAGGGAGGCACTTAATTACAGATCTGTTGTCTAAAAGTTGTGCTAGTAAATATCTAGTGTGCAGATAATAGTGACCTGGCTATTTTAGGATTACTGTAATAATACTTCAACATCCAGTCATTTTAGGTGTCCTTGCAATTCAAAGAAATGCATATCTGGATTAAATTCACTCCTGAATATTTCATAAATTTAAATGAAATATTCAGGAGTGAAAAAAAAATCTGCGGTGCCAGCATACTTTTGTGTGTATTCCCTCTCTTCTCTGTACTGTATAGTTTGTCCTCACCTTTTGACCAGAATTGTTGACTGTTGAGACAGTGATGCTGGACAATCACGGGCTCTAATCTGTCACTCAGCCCTTCCCATCATCCTCCTCTCTGAGGAGGCCTTATAATGGAATGTCCCTACATAAAGTACTGAACGGACCTCTGCTGCAGCAAGAGCCATTACACACAGCACCATGTGCACTTTTCCTCTGTAACAACTCAGATTTATGAGTTTCAAATGCCCTTAAGAAAGTATACTGCCGTGACAGAGCAAGGTCACGATAGGAGGCCCTGATCAATATTTGAATGAAAAGCCATTTGGGAAGTTTTTAAGGCCTTTTCTCCCCCTCTCCTTCTTTCTGTCTCGCTCTCTCCCAGGGAACAACATCAGGAAAGTATCGATTGCTGGGGTCCAGTAGTTAGTCAGAGGCTATCTCCTTTGACTAACCCCTTAGCACTCTGTCACCCCCTCACCACTGTGATAGATTGTTACTCTCTGGGCCACAGTAATTACACGCAGCTCCGGTCGGGTCATTTATTTCAACACTTTCACCATTTACCAAAAAATCTCCTTTATCTTTGTGACCCAGCAGTTTGCTTTTGCAGCGAAAGCAGAAAGAGGGGCACATAAAATTCTCACTCCCCGCCCTAGAGTACGATGGGGCATCCGTTACCCATCTCACTCATATATTTCTCTCTCACTTTCTTTCTCTTTCTGCTCTCACCCTCTGGTCTCCCCTTTTGTCTTCCCTCCTTCTCTGACATTCTTCATGGTACAGTCTACTGACTTCTCCACACTTGCTTTTTAAAATCCGGAATAAATTACACATATTTTAATGAAAAAATATATTAAAATAGAAAACTAGAAAAATCTTTATTTTAAATTGTAATCAAATTTGACTATTACTTTATTTGTACTGTATTTTTTAAAGACCCCCAGAAAGACCCCAACATTTTGACTGGTATGTTCTACTACCAGTTAGCTTCAGTGTTAATTTTGACAGCAAATTTAGATTTTTAGTCATAGAATTTTGACTAAAATACCATTTAGTTTTAGTCATATTTTAGTCATCTGATTTGTTTTAATCTAGTTTTAGTTGACTAAATCTATTGTGAATAAAATCTAACAGTCGGTAAATAAAACAAAAATAAGAACAAGTGTGACCCACTGTGATATTTGGTGGCCTTAACTACTATGTACTAACATTTAAATTAATAATTTGATACAATGCACTTATTGTGTACATACATGTTTTTACATTGTATTAACATTTTAAAAATGACCTGCATGTAATTACATCTGTAATTAATATCTGTAGTTACATTCGTAATTACACTGCTGACCCTTCCCTTACCCCTAACCCTACCCTTAAACTTAACCATACCACCACACCTGTCCCTAACTTTACCCGTATCCCACCTCAATATCAGCAAAAGTGTTTCGCAATACAGTATGAACACAATAAATACATTGTACTTATGTTTTGATGTTAGTACATAGTAGTTAAGGCCACCTAATATAAAGTGGGACCAAACAAGTAAATATATTAGAACAAAGATACAATTTAAATAAACCATGCTTTAAGTTTGTCAAGTAGGTCTAACTACCTACATGTATTTAATAATCAAATGTAAAATAACAGTCTTGCATGTATAAACCCTTATTAAAGCTACTAAAGTTATTCAGCCAAGAGCAGTGTGATTTTTCTCTTTGTCTTTTGCCGTTTGTTGACCCAGACAGCAGCAGGTTTAGGATACTGCCACTTTAAAAGAATCCAAAACCCACTAGAACAGTGTTATATATTTTTTTGACTCGTGTACTTACATTTTCCCAAATTTTCCAATAATGTTTAAATCCAGAGAAATCTGCCATTTTAACCAGTGTAACGGCCATGTAATTGCATTGCCTGTCAATGACATCATATCCGTGTTACCCTTGATTTTTCGTACAAACCAAATAAACACCAAAGACGCTTTAATATATTGTGTTTTATTAGGTGCGCAACAGTTTGAATACCTTTATCGGGTTAGTCGTATTGTTTGAATGCTTTTTAGCAACACAAGTTTGAACATTTCATTATCACTCTCTCTTTGACCTGGGAAAGGTATTGTGGAAAGAAGCCTGGGCCCTGATGAATTTATGAAATGCAAATTAAAAGACCACATAGTAAGCAATACATGAATAAATACAAACCAGTAAAATGTGGAGAAAAGCCATTTGTTCTCACTTAACATGTAGCACAGATGCTCTGTCACTGATGTCATTATCATGTGCTGCTCTTGACCTTGTCTACCTTTAGACGAGACATTAGCATACACTGCACAAAGTCAACATCAGTGCTACCGATGAACACAGATGATTTCCCTTGCTCTGCATAGACATTGCCACCTTAATCAGACACAGTCAATCTGATTTCCTCTCTCTCTCCGTTTAATTTGAGACTCCAGTCGGCCACACAACTACCGATTGCCAGTACTTTGACGGAGAGACCTGCACTTGCCCTTCTTCTGCATGACAAATATTCAATTCATCCATTCAGTTTTCATAAACACATGGCTTATGCAAATCGTATGAAATAATCTCAGCGATACAGAGCAATTTGAGCAGTGGCAATCGCAGGCATTAATGAAAAAGGCACAAAGAGAGATGTGTTCACACTGACTGTAACTGCATTAATCCACAGGAAAAGGTTATAAATGACTGCGAGTTGTCTCTAAAATGCCCCGTGCAGGAGTGATGTATGAAACTTATGCTCCATCTGGCCCGTTTGTTATGCTAAAGGTCACATCATTGTCATTTACATAATCTTCATGCCAGAAATGAACTCCAATGTAATATCTGCCCAGAATTCACACGCCAGCACATATGTATGGCTTTTGAACAGATAGCCGGTTAAGAAACCATCATCACTCTTGCAGGATCATTTTGCCCTTTTTGTAAATGATGTTGCATCCTGCGGCAGCTTTCAATATTTTTTTAATGGGTTTAAACTCATAACAAGCCACACAGGTACCAGATTAGAGTTTGATGTGTTTTTCTCCATGCTGATAGATGGCAATCATTTGTCATTGTCAAAAAAAAAAAGAACAATAAAATATCAGCATAGGAGTGCAGTCAAACTTTCACAGGCACACTAACAAAAGCAGCATTTTGTAATCGAACGTCTGGATGCTTTTCCAGTAAAGATAAGCAGCATGGACCTCAGAGAAATGACATTTTGAAGAATGTCTGGATGTGTGGATGGTGATCTGCAGTTTAATTTCATTATTCACTGTCAAGCATTTAATCAATGCCTTTTGTTGAGAGTAATTTTCATCCCAACGTATGCATTGATTCTTCCAATCTGTTTCTATTCTTTTTCTTCTCTGTTACATTTAAGAAGCTTGCACAGTCTACGTTATGATTATGCATAATTATATTGATAAGGAATTATGTGTGTGCTTAAAAAAAAAAAAAAAATCAGACCCACCTTATATTTGGTGGCCTTAACTACTATGTACTAACATTTAAATTAATCATTTGATACAATGCACTTATTGTGTACATACATGTTTTTACATTGTACTTGCATTTTAAAAATTACCTGCATGTAATTACATCTGTAATTAATATCTGTAGTTACTTTTATAATTACACTGCTGACCCTTTCCTTCCCTTACACCTAACCCTACCCTTAAACTTACCCATCCCACCACACCTGTCCCTAACTTTACCCATATCCCACCTCAATATCAGCAAAAGTGTTTTGCAATACAATATGAACACAAGTACATTGTTTTGATGCAAGTACATAGTAGTTAAGGCCACTTAATATAAAGTGGGACCAAAAATTCAATGTTAACTTAATATTTTATATATATACTTTTAATATTTCTAAACAACCACTGTGGTGTGTGTGTGTGTGTGTGTGTGTGTGTGTGTGTGTGTGTGTACAATCCCATAAAAAAACCTGGTAATGTTGTGTGTTCTCAGCCATGTGCTGAAAAAGTATTCTCAAGCCTCCAGGCCTGTTGTTCTTGAGTGGGCATATGTGGGTATACTTGTTCCTGTGTGTAATTTAGAGCCTGTGTTTGCAGTGAAACCCTCGCAGGCTTTTATAACGCTGCTGGAGTGTGAGACTGATGCCTTTCTGAAGTGTGGCGGCACAAGCCAGCCTCTCTGTTTCAGCAACTTCCAAAAAACACCTCATTAATCCCACACGCACACACACACACTGAAATTCTCAACACATGGCCCAATTAAATGCTTTGTTTATTATGACACCTCCCTCGAGTCAAGTAGTCTTGAAGTGTGGCTTGTTTTATGCAAACCTACAATTTAGGAGCGCAATTGAAGCTTTAAAGAGGCGATTATAAAACATGACCCTCTTCTCTGTTGATTCTCTCTGTCCCACTGTTTACTGCTTGCTCTCCGTTCTATTTCCCTTATTCATTAACTCAATGGGTCACCGTCTGTATTGAACTGCATTGCGATTAGCCCCCCGTTCATCATCTCTGTTGGTAAACCGGTTCAGATTTACAGCCAGCGATCCAGCCCTTATTCTGGTACTGTGTGAGAAGAAAGACTTCAATTACACCTAACAGGCGCATATAAAAGTCCTTGCTTGTGTTCATTTCTCGCCAAATGTGGTTTACATTAAGCACGTTCGGTGAAGGGTCTCAAGTGTTGCTTTCGGCATACGCAATAAGACAATTTCAACTCCCTGCTGCCATTTACAGGTCTGTTTCCGTCATGGTTGTTTTATGAGCGTACTAATTACTAATTGCGCCCGTGCGGCACGTATACGTGCCCGGTTCTAGAGGCCTATTGTGTTTTGTAATTGTCGTTGTCTTGAGAAGGCGCTGGCATAATTCCTGTTAGAAACCCCATTTGGAAGGAGGGATGGATGGATGGATGGGGAGGATGGATGAATAATTCATTAATGCTGTGAAAACACTTGCTGCGTGGAATGTGCAGCTGATTCTGCTGCTGGGATTGATGGCGGTTGAATTACACACACGCACACACTTCCTTTGCCTTCATTAGGGCTCTATTGTCACAGTGTCTGGGCGGCAGTGGAGGCTGTGAATGCGTTTCCAGCTGCTCGACTAATTGCAGTGGCCGGCGTGGTGTTGTATTGCAGACAGATTGATCCTCTCTGTATCTCTGCTCTCTCAGAGACTGACAGGATAGGAGCTCCTTGGATCGGCTCTGTGCCTTCGGTAATCATTTTAATTAATGAACACTAGAAGCCAGAATGATGGAGTGGCTATTTACATGGAGGAAACTATCACATGCAAACACCTCGCTGCTACTTAGATAGAAGGAAATCTGTTCTCAGACAGACGGGACAATATGGAGTGAACCCAACTTTCTGTCTCTCTCTCCTACCCCTGTTTTCTTCCTGTTGTTTAATGGATATGTGTCTGCAGATTTAGTCAGGCCTGAATTTTGGCATGGGATTAGGGCTGGGCGATATGGCTAAAAACTGTATCACGATATAAGTGTTTCATATCAGTCAATATCGATAATTATTGATATTTTTATGACCTATTTAAAATAAGGACCAGGAAAAATGACATTTAAACATTTTTATTTTAAACTGAACCTTCCTCTGATTATAATCCCCTCAGTTATAAAGGCAGAAATGTCAACACAACCATGGAAAACACTCAAATGTCTAAAATCACAACAATTATCTCTTAACATTAAGGTGCAGTGCCGCCATTATTTCTTTGTACCGTTTAAATGCTTTGTCATAAGGCACTGATGCAGAGTAATGTTGCCTCTCCATGTCATTTCAAAGAGTAGCACAACGGCAAGCATGTCGAGTATAAACGCCTCTCCAAATGGACGAGGCGCTCGCCACAGTCAGCGGGGGCTCGCGCTGTGGAGCCAGACGAAAGTATAATAAGTTTGTGGTATTACCAGTCTTGGTGGGGACAACGGTCTTGCATAATTTGCAGACGACATTGGTCTGACTATGGTCAGACTTCTAAAATCCAAAAAACTGCCATACTGACGAGCTGACTTGTTTTCCTGATTTATCAACAATTTCCTCGCTCGCTGCGGCACTCATTTTCCACTTGTCACTCCACGACGGTTCTGTTACTGAAGAATCCAACACGAGACAACGATATGGCGCAACCAAACGCGATACTGTTACATGATTGGCTGTTAGCGTGTCACGTTGCTAGGTTACCAGAGAATGAGTGCTTTTGTTCATGCAACCAAACTTGCTCCGCAACCAAAAAAGCTTTATCGAATGCATTTTTTATTGATATCGTTTATGTGTCTATCGCGATACATATCGTTGTTTTATCGCCCAGCCCTACATGGGATTGTGAATATTGTGTATATTTGTAACAGTTTCTTGTAGGTAAATTAAATAAATTATAATTATATAAATTATTATTGTTCCCACAGCTAAAAGAAAACGGCTTTGTGCTCATTTGCCCATTTTTGTTACCACTATAGCAAATATTTTTTAAAGCAATTGAATATTGATATAAAAAATATAAATATTTTCACCAGTATATGACTTGTCATTTTTCTCACTTCCCAACAAGGGTATACAATATTTTTTTTCGATAACAATAATTGTATATTTTTGTACTGCTACCTTGACCGGTTTAAGACTATTATGGACAGCTCCCAAAGCTTTTCATATTCTGTGTGGTGGTTACTTCACAGCAGAAATTAACTTTTTCAATAAGATGCGATATTTACTACCTTAAATTGATTTCCAGGAAAAAATTATTTTCTTAGATGTATGCATCATCTTTTATGTCAGATTCTTACATTTAAAAGGGACCTATTATGCCCCTTTTTACAAGATGTAAAACAAGTCTTTGATGTCCCCAGAGTGTGTATGTGAAGTTTCAGCTCAAAATACCCCACAGATCACTTTTTACAGCATGTTAAAATTGCCACTTTTTGGGGGTAAGCAAAAATGTGCCGTTTTTGTGTGTCCCTTTAAATGCAAACGAGCTGGTGCTCCCGGCCCCCTTTCAGAGGAGTGCAGAGCTTTAGAAGCTTGTGCTCTGGTTTTCTCTCATGTATTGAAAATGGCACAACTGTCAGTAAGCTGTGTTTAGCCTTATATGTTCAAACCAGAGTCGGACAATGAAGGAGAGACTCAAGAAGAAGTGACAACATGCAACAGGACGTTTCTGAATGGTTAATTGATGAATTTATGTAGTTGATATGGAGTTAACTATATTTAAGTCATCGATTAGCATTTTCTGTCACGATAATCTATAAATCTCTGTACAGGTGCTCATGTGGGAACTGTTGTAAAATGCTTACAGAGCTAGAGAATATATGCTGCATGGAGATAGACCAGGTGTAGTTTCGCTTAATTACGGTTATAACTTTGTCTTGCTTTTATGACTTTTATGCTTTTTTGTGTTATGCACTGTATTGCAATAAGGGTGAAAAGACAGTTGCGACAGCTTCAGCAGACTCTCAAATGTTTGAATTACTATCCAGGACTGGAGCCTGTTTGTTTAAATATGTATTCTCTTCAGAACGCATGTAACATTTATCGAGCCGACTGTGGTCTATATGGTCTATGTATAAGACTTTATAGATTTTCTTAAGTACATTTCCTTTGAAAATGAAATTCAACCACAGTGTCCTCAGTGGCTCTGATGCCGGGAGTCTGTGGAGACTCTTATGTTCATTGGTACATCCAACAACAGAACATTTGTGATGGTGTTTTTTGGTGCAGACATTGTAAATCTGTAGCTGATACAGCGAGTAAACAGAAATGGCGGACTCTGTGCATCTCACTCAGGGCTGTGTCTATGCTAATAGGGCAGATTGTCACCAGATGTGAGCGGGGCTTCCCTACTCTTACTTAAGAGTAGGGGGAAATCTGGAACTGCACGTTTGGAGAGATCTTTAATTTATGGGGATTATATAAAAAGTATTGGGTAGATTTTTACCATTATAGGTTGGTTGTTTACACACACTGTGGACACACATCTTATAAAAGTGAAGGTCCCCTTCAATCAATAAATCAATTTACAATGATAACACACTAAAGGTTTCCAATCAAATTCAATTAGTATCAACAACATACATATTATTCAGATATTAACATGATACATATTGCACACCCTGAAAAGGTAGCGCTGGGAAGTCCTCTGAACCATAATTTAAGTTTTTATTTTTTTAAATCACATTTAATAGCTAAATTCCAGGTTAACAACAGCTATACCCTGTGTGGTTCCCCAAAGAGAAAGATCCACCAATCGCTGAGTTTTTAACGAGGGCTTGAAATTAACACCTTCCAACCTTCCAAATGCGGTTGTGGGTAACCGTGGTGGGTAACACATCGCTGGTCGATTTGGCGAGTTATGATTTCTAAATTATGTCCTACAACCAGGAGCCTCCAACATTAGCAAAACAAAGCATAAGAAGGGTCGCACACTGGACAAGCACTATGCCTTTAAATTTCGAACACATTGATTTTTATGAGGGTACACACACCGGTCCCACATTCAGTATCTGTTGGCAGGCTGTTCAAAATATTTGTACAAATATTTTTACAAACTGACTTCACCCTAGGCTGGAAGACTGCACTTTGTTCATTCTTGAAGTTAACTTTTGCCTGTATTCTAGTGTTGGGTATCCATTGAATTTTAGCAATTTCAATTTTAGATTCCAATTCAGCATAATGATTCTGATTCTTATCAATTCCCAATTTCGATTCCAATATGGTAAAAAAGTCAAACATTCAGGCTCTGTCCACACAAACATTTTCAAATACGGTATTTTCAAAACCGCAGTTCTTTCTACGCGGTTTGACTGTTCGTCCACATGCAAATGCAGTATTCGGTTACTGAAACTGGACCAGAGTAAAGATTTTCAAAAACTCTGGTTGCAGCATTGTCGAAGTGTGCGCCACTTTGACAATGTTGTGAGTCTATGCAATGGCAGATGTAGCTTTTAATAACTTATCACATGTATACAGATACATGTGCAGTTATCACATTGTATTGCAGAACAGAGGCGCCAGAATGCAATAATACAAAATAGTAAGCTAAGTGTGTGAAGCTATTACAGTCCACTTGGGCCCTAACCCTGTGTATATACAGTTACAGTCACTGAGTCCAAAGTAAAGGAACTTGTAGAAGGGTTTCACCGAGCCCATGGCATCCCTCAGTGCATTGGTACCGTGGATGGGACCCATGTAGAAATCAGACAGCCAATCATAGCGTGTTTTTGTGTTTTCATATGGACAGATTTTTTTAAATCATGCTTGTGTGGACGCAATTGTTTTTTAGAACGGAGGAGAAAAACTCTGGTTATAAAAAGACCCGTGTACGTGTGGACTAGGCCTTAGATATCAAACATATCTGTCTTTTTGCAAAACATTGCATTGCAGCTGAATACCATGAACAAAAATCAGCAGCCTGAAGTCAGTAATACAAAGAACAAATAAGCAAATTAGCAATAGCACAAATAAATACAACTGAACAAAGTGAAATCAAATGTAAAATAACACTGCATAGTTTTCTTTTTATTAATAAAGTATAGATTAATCCTTAAAGTTACAGAAAGGTATTCAGTCAAGATCAGTGAGTGATTTTCTTTTGTTCTTTGATTAACAATAATGAAACAGACAGCAGCAGGTTCATTAGGCTGCTGTCACTTTAAGACCTAATGCACGGATCCAGTTTACAATCACTTAAGAAATAACCAACTCTGTTTACAAGGATATTTTGACATAATTTTGTGCATATTTTGCATAGTTAAAGTGCAAGAAGACACAAAAGAGAACTCAATTCAGTATTTATGCACTATATGAGAGGCAGATTTTTGTGCACACCCTCTGGATGTGCCCAGCACAGAAAACAAATGGAATTCTCTGTCATGTCATCTTGCACTTGAATAGTTTAAAACCACATTAAAATGTGCACACAGGAATCGATAAGCGGAATCAAAAATTTTAATGTATAACAAGCATCCAATTTCTGATGTTAAGTATCCCATTACAGAACTGGAATCGATTTTCGATTCCAAAACCTAATGATTAGATTAACTGTTTTAGACTGCTGCTTTGAACTTGAGAACTCAAGTACAGAATAACGGACCCAGTGTGTGATACCTGTGAGACGTCTGGGATGCGACACAATGCTTCTCGTCCAGTGTACGACTGGAGCCTTAAGAAACGAGGCCGGGTTTTTTAATTTTTCTGGATGTCAATGGAGGAGAGACTTCAATACACAGTTAATTCTGTACGCTGACAGCCTTTCAGCTAATCTTCGACATATTTACCATTAAACATTAATTTAGGAGTGTGCTATATTTGTAAATTACAATGAAATCTAATCTTTTATTTCTGTTTTATTTACATTTATTTTTATGGTACCCGCAAATAATGATTGACGTAGTACAACTGAAATCCATTCAATGGTTCAGACTAAATATATTTAAATAAAAGCAGTGATTTTGATCATTTGTTTTTGTTCTTGCTATACTTTCTAGCATATTATATACGTTAAAAAAATTCTAATTGTTTAGAACACTAATAGAAATATAGGCCAACACATGACTGCATGACACTGGGAACATAATATACAAAAAGTAAAAAGTATTGAGAATTGAGAAGTGCAGGTCTGTTGGATACATTTTTAAGGGGGAATGTTCAGGCTCTGGTTATTGTATTGCTGTTATATGCTCTCATTGCTGCTATTTGTACCTCAGTCTCATTCATTAGTGATGAGGTGGACCTTCGAGACTGGAGTCATGCAGTATTTTTACAGCATTTTCAAGGTGTTTTGTGCATGTGTTTGCTAGGTCCTTATTCTTTGCCAACATATCAGTTGTAACTCTAAGGACTTCTTTTTTTCCTTTCTTTTTTGGTTGTACTCATGTCTGTGTGTAAACATTTCCTTTGAAACATTTAACAGAAAGGCACTGCTGTCTGCCTGAGCTGTAAATGGTCTCTAAGGAGCTGTGCTTCTCCAAGAAAACTCACATCTCCCTTTACATTACATCTCCTTTTCCTGTCTTAAATAAATCAGTTATTAATGTCTCTTATTAGGCGAGCCGGTGAGCTTTTCAAGCGAAGTGTAGAATTGTTTTTATTTTTGCATTTTAAGCACTCTCTTCAGTTTTATGAGATGGGATTTGTTTTGAGCCTCTTGCAGTGGAGCGAATCGATCACACTTCTGAGAAAAACCTGCACCGCTCGGGTACCCCAAACCTTCCTGGCCCCATACCCCTGAGAAGTCATTTTAAGTGGGATTTTAAAATGTGTATTTTGCATGCCATAACTATTTCCAGAAGTATTTCTGTCTGTTTTTATTTCTCTTAGAATCATTAATTCTGAGAAGACTTGCAGTACCACTTTTTGATTTATCTATTTTCTGAACTCCTTCTTTCAATGCTTTCCTTCTCTCGTTCTTTTTTTTCCACTTCTATGGTATTTTAGGTCATAATAGCTTGTTTTCTGGCGATTGTTAAAGTATGCGGGTGTAAAAAAGAAGGTGAGCACTGGGGAGGGCTCTTAAGTGGCCGTTATCCTGATTTATTTGGCCTGGGTGTGGAGGCCCTGTTGCACGATAAAACTTCTTCTCACTTCCACAGAACAGAATGGACTTAGAGAGTTATATTTCACCGCTCCTACAGTAAATCAGTCGGAGGACGGCTACAGAGCCACTGCTAAAGCCATTTGCTGTCGTCCCCCCACCAAGCCCCTATCGCTCGCTGGATCTCTGAGGATCCGCCAGCCCGCTCTGGGATCTGTGGATGGCATATGATCATTGATCTTCATTTTTGAGCCCACTATAGCATTAATGTATTACATTCTACCTTCAAAATCACACATCGTTTTTTCTTCATGTTCAAAGTCAGTTTTTCTTTTGTGTGCATGCGTGTAATTCATTCATCATACCATTGTGCATTACAGCAGAAA